>JAPTHN010000050.1:1765000-1932090 GCA_026936325.1 Platynereis dumerilii | reverse complement strand
TGTGAATTTCCATGCAATTTGATAAAGTAGGACTAAACTTCCCAAAATTTAGGCACAATTCAACGGTGCCACAAATGGCACAAATCGAGCAACTACTTACAAGTAAAAGATATGGACCTTTCTTTGCAAATTTCCAGTGACATCGAGAAATGTCCAGGCAATGACATGCCAGAATTGCCTACTTTTTCCAGCATTGCTAATTGCTTCCTCCCCTTCTTGGTCTCTTCAATCAATGCCTCCACCCCTTCTCTATAATTATATTACTTCACTGCTTCTCCTTGTCTATCTATCCCTTCATTGTCTCCTCGTCTCCTCCATATCTTCTCTCATTGCTTCCTCCCCTCAGTTCTCCCTCACTTAAATCATTACCTCCTCCCCTTCTTGGCTTCTCCATCGATTCTGTAATTCTTTTCTCCCCTTCTATGTCTCTTTAATCACTGGCTTCTCTCCTTTTCTGACTCCTCTCTCATTGCCTCTTCCTCTTATAGAACTCTCCCCTTATTGCTTGCCTCCCCTTTCCCTTTTTCGGTCTCATCAATCTATGCCTCCTCCCCTTCTCCATCTCTTCTATCGTAGCCTCCTCCTCTTCTGTTCTCTGTCTCATCAATAATTGCTTCTCCTTTTCTACCTCTTCAATCATTACCAGTCAGGGTTCCCACTCTTTTGCCAAGTTCAAATTCAAGGGTTTTTCCTGCCAAAACCAATTTTCAAGGCCGAAACCTGCAATTCTTTCAAACTGATTTTGCTCCCCAGAAAGTCATCAAAGTTCACAATTTGTTGGACCGTTTCAATTTTGGCAAGAGAACAACAAATTCCAGACATTTTCCAGGTTTTTGGTGGAAATATCACATTTTCCAGGTTTTTCAAGGCCGGGAAAAGCACAACCCAAAATTCCAGGTTTTCAAGGTTTTCCAGGTTGAGTGGGAACCCTGTTACCTCCTCCAACTCCCTGCCTCTTCCCCCATTGCCTCCTCCCCTTCTCCATCTGTTCCCTCATTGTCCTTTCCCCATCCCTTTCCAGTCCTTTATTTTCTGACTCCTCCGTGCCTTCTTTCTGACTCCCTCTCAGCATCTACTTCTACCCATCACTTCTCATTTCCTCCTCTCTCCTCCCTTTTCCACTATTTTTCCCAGCCAACTATCTCCTGGCCTGGCTGCCATCGACCTGCATCCTCTGAGATTCCCCTCTCCCCGTTT
The DNA here is from genome assembly GCA_026936325.1 of Platynereis dumerilii. Lineage (NCBI taxonomy): Eukaryota > Metazoa > Annelida > Polychaeta > Phyllodocida > Nereididae > Platynereis > Platynereis dumerilii. The sequence goes on along the minus strand of JAPTHN010000050.1, from coordinate 1,930,893 downwards.
CTTTTCAAATTTCCTCCCTCCGAAACGTTATTGTGCAAATATTCATGCACTCAGCACTCTACAAGTCTATGTCCACCACTTCTCCCCACATCGTTTTCCCAAACTCCTCTCTGTCAGGCCACCTTGGCTCCTCCTTCAATCAGAATAATTTCTGTTGGTCAAAAATGAACTTGTGCTTGTGAGATTTTGGTCTACATGGTCAGCAAACAAGTTGTATCTCGCAATTTGTCGTGCCTGTGCAGTGTGCTGTGTGCAGACCCTGTAAAATGTGCAGAATATGGAGCAGGCAGACAGAGTTGGTGACGGACCTTACAGCACATGTATATAAAGGTCTAAAGATGGATGGACGGATGATCGGGGCTTTACGTCATGTATTTATGCACTAAGAAGGCTAATTCGGACAGGAGGAGGACAGGATAATGAAGCAAAGGATGATTGAAACAGCCGTCCAACATACGACCAGGTGACCTGGCAAGAGCTGGATTCAAAGCCAGGACCCATCAATTGGCAGCTTAGCATGCTACCGGTAAACCAACCCTCCCTTCTAAACAGACAAAGATGGTAAGAGATCTAACATCACATATTTTGCTCTACGCTCAACTTCAGAATGACTTAGGGCCAAAACTAACAAACTTTTTGAACCAAAAATTACTGAATGAAAATGTGTTTCAAATGCTATATGTCCTGTGCATGTCATCTGTAATAAATACTAGAGGGACTCATGGAGGCTGCCTCTGCACCCTGTTTGAAAAATACTAGGTCTGGCCCAAGCACCAAGACTATTCTATAAACAATAAATTACGATAACAATTATATTGATATTTAACTAAAGCGTAGAAGTGCTAGACTATATATATCCATGCGCTGTATAGCACAGTGACAAAGTCAAACACTTTTGGGTCTGTGCTTCTGACTTCTGATATAAAAGTGTTCATCAAACATCCTTTAATTGGAATTTTAAATTAAAATCGCAAATATAACCCTCAGCATCAAACAGGTTTGTAAATTTCCAGGTTTTCTCCAGCAGAATATAAAATTTCATTATCATCATACTGAAATTAGAATATTCATTTAGGTATGAAGTAATTATAAACTATAAGACTCTTTGAGAGAGATACTGCTGCGAAAATTTGGCTGCACCGAATAGTCCCTCTGGAGAGGTCCTCCCGTATTTTGAGCAGCACTAAAATTTTATAAATTTTATTTCCAACAAGTTAACACAAAAGTCCCAACTTAGAAAAAAAAAAAGTTCTATCTGAAAAACTGTGCCCGAAATGTGTGATGGCCCATTTATTATAGTTGACTTTTCCAGAGCACTGTCCCTCAATGAAAAGGCTTGTGCAAAAAGTATCTGACTTGTTCAACAAGGTTTACTTTTGTAAATTCAGAATAATTCAGATTTTTGCAAAGCAAAAAAAAAACCCAAAATCATGCCTTAAAGATTTTGAAATCATCATCTCCAGAAAAAATGGCAACAGACTTGACCCTCGTTACCAGACCTATGTATGCAACCTTGATATCCAGGAAGACCTAAAAGCCACATTCTGGCTATCAAAATATAATGACAGACATTCAAATGATCACTATCCACAGGACTAATGACAAACATAAAGATTTAAGCAATTTATTTGAAAATTCCCAAAATTCCCAATATTCCCACAAGAATAAATTCCCGGAAATTTTCCCTGGTAAATTTCCAATATTTCCGGAAATTTTCCCGGCCTTTGCATCCCTATACCAGCTACCCAAGTTATTAAATAGTACTTCAAATTCTATTCTGGAAAAGGTCACAACTCATAGTGAGTTTGGCTTCTCCTTGTATATCAAAAATTCATTGATCCATCAATACCAGGAACAATGTTCCATACAAAATTGCTTTATATGTCAATCCTCAAATATATAGTTTCATCCCTTTTCTTTTGCTGACCTTTTCACTTCATCCCATCGACCCTCATACCATTTTCATTCATCCCCCTTCACCTTCATTTATCATTTCACCTATCAACACTTATTTTTAAGAAAATTTCGATTTCAATTTATTTGACATAATGTATGACTTGTGGTAATTAATTAAAAGTGTAATCTTGTTTTTCTTTTTTTTTCTAATAGGTGGCATTTATGGTAGCGCCATATTCATGGCAAAGTAAATGTCTCCTGACATTAAAATAATTGAACTATGTTTTTTATTCATTGTAACTGTATATTCATGTCAAATAAATATTTCTGTCTGTCTGTCTATTAGCCGTACTGGGGGGGACATCATGTAGTGGTTCACACACTCAAGCGTCAGAACTTGCTAATAACAATGAACTGTAAAATACGACATTGTGGCAGACATTTCATTGTATTGATTTTCTTAAATTAAATCAGTTTGAAGCCCATCTCCATGCTTTCATAATTCATATCCACCAAATCATTCATTTTTCCATTGCACTGCTACTTGTTTGCACTAAAGGGTACATGTATATCCTAAGCTCCTAAGCTTAGTCTCCTTTCACTCTCTTTCTGACAATATCCTCCATATCTCTTTCTTCCTAGTATCCACGCTCAGTATCTCCTCCCCTTCCCTGACTCTTCCGATATTCTCCATCTCTTCTCTCATTGCCTTCCCCCTACTCACTGCCTCATCTGTGAATCCAGTTCTGTATATGTCACTCAATAAGCCCCCTGTTTCAGCTTCTTCCCTTCAATGTTGCCTCTTCCATGCTGCATCTTCCCCTTCTCAATCTCTTCTCTCACTGCGTCCTCCCCGTCGCTGTCTTTTCCCTCATAGCCTCATCCCCTTCCTCATCTCTCCTCCCACTCAGTCAGGGCTCTTCTCCCTATCCATCTCTCCTCATTGTGTCCTTCCCTTTATCTCTCTTTTCCCTCCACTATGTCTACTTCTCCCCTCCCCCTTCTCTTTCCTCATTATCTCCACTGTCTTTCTCTGTATCCTCTCATTCTCCATCTCTTCCTTCATTTCCTCCTCTGCCTCCTTTATTGTCTCCCCTTTATTGTCTTCTCCTTTATTGTCTCCTCCCCCTATTCATCTCTCCTCATTGTGTCCTTCCCTTTATCTCGGTTTTCCCTTAGTGCCTCCTCCGATTTTCCGTCTCCTCAACCATGGCCTCCTCCCCGTTCCTTTCCTGACTCTTCCAACCATTACTTCCGAGTCTTTTCTCACTCTCTGTCCTCTTATTATCAGTCCCTCTTCCTTCATTGCTTCCTCCCCTCTCGTCTGCTTCTTTATTGTCTGCTCCCCTTATCCATTTCTCCTCATTGTGTCCCCCTTCTGTCTTCACCTTTATTGCCTCCTCCCCTTCTCCATATCTTCAATTGTTACCTCCTCCCCTTTTCCCTCCATGTCTCCTCTCACTGCCTCCTGCCCTTCTTTTCGCCATCTTCTCTAATTGCCTGGGCCAGAGAAATGTGAATTTCCATGCAATTTGATAAAGTAGGACTAAACTTCCCAAAATTTAGGCACAATTCAACGGTGCCACAAATGGCACAAATCGAGCAACTACTTACAAGTAAAAGATATGGACCTTTCTTTGCAAATTTCCAGTGACATCGAGAAATGTCCAGGCAATGACATGCCAGAATTGCCTACTTTTTCCAGCATTGCTAATTGCTTCCTCCCCTTCTTGGTCTCTTCAATCAATGCCTCCACCCCTTCTCTATAATTATATTACTTCACTGCTTCTCCTTGTCTATCTATCCCTTCATTGTCTCCTCGTCTCCTCCATATCTTCTCTCATTGCTTCCTCCCCTCAGTTCTCCCTCACTTAAATCATTACCTCCTCCCCTTCTTGGCTTCTCCATCGATTCTGTAATTCTTTTCTCCCCTTCTATGTCTCTTTAATCACTGGCTTCCTCCCCTTTTCTGACTCCTCTCTCATTGCCTCTTCCTCTTATAGAACTCTCCCCTTATTGCTTGCCTCCCCTTTCCCTTTTTCGGTCTCATCAATCTATGCCTCCTCCCCTTCTCCATCTCTTCTATCGTAGCCTCCTCCTCTTCTGTTCTCTGTCTCATCAATAATTGCTTCTCCTTTTCTACCTCTTCAATCATTACCAGTCAGGGTTCCCACTCTTTTGCCAAGTTCAAATTCAAGGGTTTTTCCTGCCAAAACCAATTTTCAAGGCCGAAACCTGCAATTCTTTCAAACTGATTTTGCTCCCCAGAAAGTCGTCAAAGTTCACAATTTGTTGGACCGTTTCAATTTGGCAAGAGAACAACAAATTCCAGACATTTTCCAGGTTTTTGGTGGAAATATCACATTTTCCAGGTTTTTCAAGGCCGGGAAAAGCACAACCCAAAATTCCAGGTTTTCAAGGTTTTCCAGGTTGAGTGGGAACCCTGTTACCTCCTCCAACTCCCTGCCTCTTCCCCCATTGCCTCCTCCCCTTCTCCATCTGTTCCCTCATTGTCCTTTCCCCATCCCTTTCCAGTCCTTTATTTTCTGACTCCTCCGTGCCTTCTTTCTGACTCCCTCTCAGCATCTACTTCTACCCATCACTTCTCATTTCCTCCTCTCTCCTCCCTTTTCCACTATTTTTCCCAGCCAACTATCTCCTGGCCTGGCTGCCATCGACCTGCATCCTCTGAGATTCCCCTCTCCCCGTTTCTTTTCAAATTTCCTCCCTCCGAAACGTTATTGTGCAAATATTCATGCACTCAGCACTCTACAAGTCTATGTCCACCACTTCTCCCCACATCGTTTTCCCAAACTCCTCTCTGTCAGGCCACCTTGGCTCCTCCTTCAATCAGAATAATTTCTGTTGGTCAAAAATGAACTTGTGCTTGTGAGATTTTGGTCTACATGGTCAGCAAACAAGTTGTATCTCGCAATTTGTCGTGCCTGTGCAGTGTGCTGTGTGCAGACCCTGTAAAATGTGCAGAATATGGAGCAGGCAGACAGAGTTGGTGACGGACCTTACAGCACATGTATATAAAGGTCTAAAGATGGATGGACGGATGATCGGGGCTTTACGTCATGTATTTATGCACTAAGAAGGCTAATTCGGACAGGAGGAGGACAGGATAATGAAGCAAAGGATGATTGAAACAGCCGTCCAACATACGACCAGGTGACCTGGCAAGAGCTGGATTCAAAGCCAGGACCCATCAATTGGCAGCTTAGCATGCTACCGGTAAACCAACCCTCCCTTCTAAACAGACAAAGATGGTAAGAGATCTAACATCACATATTTTGCTCTACGCTCAACTTCAGAATGACTTAGGCCAAAACTAACAAACTTTTTGAACCAAAAATTACTGAATGAAAATGTGTTTCAAATGCTATATATCCTGTGCATGTCATCTGTAATAAATACTAGAGGGACTCATGGAGGCTGCCTCTGCACCCTGTTTGAAAAATACTAGGTCTGGCCCAAGCACCAAGACTATTCTATAAACAATAAATTACGATAACAATTATATTGATATTTAACTAAATCTTAGCTGAACATAAACTTAAAATTAATTTATACACATACCTATGGACGGAGTGGTTCCTCCTTCCAACAGACCAGCGCACAGCTCAACTCTTCTGGCACCTGGATATGACATAATTGCATTATGAAATATATAAGACAGAGAATCACAAATTCACAGCAAAGATACAAAGCATCACTCAACCATTAATCATTGCATTACAGGGGATTATATAATTTGCAATTGTCCTACCACAGCATGGCACGCTAGGCCTATATAGGCCCACGCGTAACAAAAATATCCATAGGCGTACGGCGCGCGCGATTTTTGAGGGGGGCGAGCGACATTTGCCCAAATTTCACGATCTAAATTTATAGAGATTTCAAATTAAATTGCCTGGAAATCATCAATTTTCAGTAGTTTTTATCAATCATCTGCCCGAATTTTTTAGCCTTTTTGCCCGAATCTTACTGCTCCCCCCCTGCCCCCCCTCCAATACGCCTATGAACATATCCTACTAGAAGGTTTTAGGCTGGATTTTATGTTCAAAATTTATATTCAATATTTTGCCAGTTCATATAATTCCTCAGAAATAATAAACAAATAACTAGGGAACCATTACATATCCAGGGGTGGGGGGGGGAGGCTTTTGAGTTTTTAAATAAATTATTCCTTGCCCGTTCGAGAAATAAATACATTATTTATAAGTTATCGGAGGTTTTCGGTATAACGTAATACCGCATTATTTTCAGCCAGCCTTGAAATAAATTAATAAGGGCCTATTTGTACCTCTATATAACCTTGGAGGTGGGGTGGGGAAGAGAGTTCTTAACTAACTTGCCCGAAATCTCTCAATGTAAAATTCAACTATTAAAATTTGGCAACCACTCTCGACAAGCACCCTTATATAACCTGAGTGACACACCATTCATCACGACTCATGAATGCCTTGATGACAGCATTGCCCTCTATAGCTCTACATGTAGTAGCAATGCTAGAACCCGCTAGGTGCGCTGTTGTCGTTTTTCTCTGAGCCTGACCAAAAGTTGATCCTGCAATCTTGGAAAAACTGAAGTCAAATCACGGCTGTTTTTTCACAGAAAAACCTCGTAATTTGTCCAGGAAAGATATGGAATGGATAGCTGAGGTTGTAAGGCCGTGGTATAGCACACTTTAGTCGTGGTTGACATATAATTTGTTTGTTAAAGATCGGTTTTAATGTTTCGTTTGACCTATTTTCGCACAAAACCGCTTTATACCACCTTCATTGTAGCACATGGATTTAGATAATATTCTTGGGAACATTTTGCCGTTTAGTTTGTGAAGATAGGTGGTGGTAGAGAGGAGAAAATCTACTTTTAGTGAGTGAACGTTGGTGCATGTTGCCATTGGATCAATGCATTTTCACACCCCCGACCCCCCATAATAAATATGCCACTGACCTTGCAGTATACTAATTCATTGAGAATGGGACAATCAAGGGTTTAAACATGCTAAATGGGTTTAAGTATCATGATTTGATGCTTTTGAAAGTGAATTGTAATTCCTGCTGTGAATTTTGTAAATTTTCAACCTCAATTTCTGAACTTTAAAATTTTATATCTCGAGTTATATTAATATTATTGACTAAAAAACGACTGGCTTTGATTGCAAACTACTAGGAGAATATTCCTTTACCTTTATTTCAGTGATATGTCTCATATTAAGGCAGTACAGAGCTGGATCATTTTTTGTCCATTTTTGGCCAAATTGGGACTCCAGCTTTTTGGTAGAGATCCCCATATGGAGACAAACCTGCACAAGAAAGGTCACTTTTGCCACTTGTTTTGTCAACGAGGGACCTGAAGGAAGATATCTACGAAAAGAAAAATTAATTTATAATCTTTATTCAAAAAGTGCTATCATTGCTACATGTAGTACCGGGCTCTAGGCCCTATTTTAGTGTTATCAACAGCACATGGGTCCATTACCATGGGGCATGAATTCATTCTTAGCTATTCTTCATGTGGTCTAGCTATGTCAATTACCTGTTGTACTCATACCTCCCTTTTCTGCGTTCATAGCAGACAAGACACTGTCAACACACACCTCCATTACAGCATAGATGACAGATAGACTGTGCAAGATAAAAGTGCTTGAGATTGAAGTTGTTTTAACTGGTGCTGAGAGAGTTTGCGGCAAGTGCTGCCCTCTTCCATTTACAAGTGGCGCCTCCAAGTGGCATTTTGCTAATTAGAGAAGACATGACACAGTCTCTTTCTGATTGGTCAAAAAGGCTGCAGTATTTGTCAGTTGTGAATTAATTTCGCGAAGAAAATCGCTTCAGAATCGTGAATAAGGACATTCCTAGTTTATTACAGTTAGTCATGGACTTTTGGTAGCAAAGAATTGGAATTGGGCTCCGCCAAGAACAACAACAGTTGCAGTGAAAGACTGGGAAAAATGGCGACGGCTCGTCGCACTGGGCTCTACAATGACAGTTCTCAGCTTTCTAGCGACGGCAGGGAACTGTTTGAGGCTTGTAGAAATGGAGATCTCAATAAAGTGAAGAAGCTTCTGACCACCTACAATGTGAATGCCAGGGATAAGGCAGGCAGGAAGTCTTCCCCGCTCCATTTTGCTGCAGGTATGCTAATGTTCTGTGCCCAATCATGAATCCAACCATGTCAACATTGTCAAACAGCTCCTGTCAAAAAAAAAAAATTCCGATTGTTTGTGTCCGTCTCAGACATCAGAATGCTTCATTTGGCTCTGAATGATGTCTTTGAGTGGTGATGGGAACCTGAATTGCTTGATTGCTTCATCCAAGCTTGTTTTGTTCATTAAAAAGCTCACAAAATGATCCTATAGACAAGTGTAGTTGGCTGCCTTAAACACAATCCACACTGTTATGCCTTCAACTTATGGTATTGAATTGTAGTCATATTATACACAACATCTTTTTCTCTGGGTTAGACTTTTATTTGTTGAAATTTGTCTATGAGTCACATTTTATCATGTTTATTGCCTCTATTGGGATAAATATATGCCTTTGTCAATGATGACAATATTGATACCATGTATCTGTATTCACATTACAGTATAATGATTGTGGTGGTAATGTAATCATTACCCTGTTTTCAGAACTGGATTTTGATATTAGAGGCCCAAATATATATTGAGCGTGTTGTGTCATCAAAGTCTTTTGTGTGAAGATTTTCAATTGCATTTCTGAAGCAGTGGATCATATGGCTGAAATGCCTGACATACTTTAGGGAAGCACCAGCTTCTTCTTCTTCTTCTTTTAGTACGTTCCTCCTCTGCAGGAGAACCCTACCATGTAGGTATCGCGGCCCTTAGCCACGTCCGTCAATTCTAACACCACTATCACCGCTACCAATTTTTCTACTGCCAGATACACCACTACCGCCCCCTGCCCCAATATATTTAGATCTATAAGCATGAATAGCACCACAATATTCATTTATGGCATTTTGGATCTGCATATAATTTGGGTGGACTTTACTTGGACCATTTAGAAGTGCACCTAGAGTCCGGAATTTGCTGTCTTCTGACGCCTCACAATGGCCTGTGATTTCTTGTAGCTTGTTTCCTCTTAGGTCCCTTGTTCTGGTGCATCTCAGGAGCATGTGTTCAGTGTCCTCCTCTTCTTCTAGGCAGAGCCGGCACGTTGCATCTTTTGTCAACCCAATCTTATGCTTCCTCCTTTCGGTCAGGTAAGTACCAGTGAGCATTTGCGCTCTGGCCATTGCTGCCGGGACTGCTCTTGCATTGGTCGTACAGGAGTCCCAAACCGGGTGGGGTCTGTTGGGGGATGACATGCTTAGGTCAAGGAGGCGTAGAGATGACTTGTCCGCAGATGTTATGAGTTGCGATGTCCAGTGTAGTTCCACACTTGTCTTGACATGCTCTTTCCATGCTTCTTTCTTCCAAGGTGAGTTCATGACCCCAGTGATGTCAATGTTATACTTCTGGCAAAGTGTGATGATACGTTGAAACCAGCTATATTTATTGTCCATTGAAAGTTGTCTGGAGGCTAGAGAGTATAAAATTTTGTTGTTCTGTGCAGCTCTGGTCACAGCACCAAAGAGCGACAGGGTTTTGGTGTCTAATTGTGCTTCCAGAGGGAGGCACCCTATTAGGGTGTAAATGCCAACTGCAGAGGCGGAGTTAGGTAGTCCCTGTATCTGTCTCAGCAACATCTTGTGGTATCGGCTGATTTCCTCTATCTGCGCTTTGCTGGGAACAGTTGCCTCTAGGCCATATAGCAGTCTTGGAACCACATACGTGTTGATGATTTTTGCTGAGACAGAAGGACTAAGCCCATTTTTACCATGCAGCCCTGCTCCCATAAGGGCATAGCTTGTCCTCCTTGCAACTTGGACTCTTTCTGCGACGTTTGGAGATAATTTCCCTGCCGTCCATGTAAGTCCCAGATGGGTGAATGATTATACCTCCTGCATTTTTTCGCTACCGAGTTTCCAATCCAGTGTTGCAGGGTTTAAGCTAATCATCCTAGTAGCAGTACTTTTTTCTGGGTGTAGGTTGTATCCGTGCTGCTTGGAGTATGCATGACAGGCTGTAATCATGGCTTGAAGGTCCGTCTCTGACGTTGACAATAGAAGCTGGTCATCAGCACAAGTTGGTGCTCCGATGTAGATGTTTCCTATACTCATTCCCAGGTTTGCATTCTGGAGTTGTCTCAGAAGCTGGTTTATGTATAGCTTATAGAGTCCTGTTGAGGTGACAGCACCTTGGCGGACGCCTTGGAGTGCATTAAGCTCCCTGCTGAAGCTGCCCTGCCATTTCACCTTTTCTGTAACATTTGTGTATAAATCATCAAATAGGAGCCATGAGGCACCTTTAACACCCGCATGATGTAACTTCTCCTTCAGCATCTGATGGTCTACCACGTCAAACGCCTTTTGAGCATCTAGTGCGACTGCATACAGAGGTAGTTTGTTACATTTTGCTGATGCCAACGCTTCAGTGAGGCATAGCGTCGCCATACTGGGTGAGAGGCCTTGGGTGAAGCCGAATTGCAGCTCGCTGTCATCCATTCTGAGTATTTCTTTCTGGGTGTCTTGTAATAGGTGTTCCAGTACTTTTCCTATAATTGCAGTTATTGTTATCCCCCTGTAGTTGTTCCTCAGTTTTTCGTCCTTCCCCTTCTTTGGGATCGGGATTTTATATCCCGATTTACAGGTTTCTGGACACTTGCTGGTCTTGAGGGCGTCTTTGATAGCATGAGTTAGGGAATCAATGTAGTCGGGCGAGGCAAGGATGAGATGTTCCGCCATGATGTTGTCAGTATCGGCTGCTTTCTTCTTATTCAATTTATTAACTGCCGTCCTTACCTCGAAGCTTGTTATCTCAGTGGATCTTAGCGGTTGTATGTCAGCATGGTGATATCTAAGTAGGTCTGTTGGTAGAGGTTTCTCTTGTGATTCTGGCGTTGCAGGCTTCGACAACCGTTCAAAGTGTTCTGCCCAAAGGTCTCTCTGTAAGGCTGGATCAAAGACCAGTTCTTCTTCTTCAGACAGTAATACTGGTTGTGCGTTAGAGTGTCCTCTGTTGATCTTGATTAGGCGGTGAAAAGTTTTCTGATCCCTTTCAGACGCTCTCATGATGTCATCGATGAGCTTGACCTTGCTGGCTGCCGTCTCTTGTCTTTGTAGCGCCCTGAGGTTTTTCTTTGCCCTGATCATCTCAATTCTGCTATGGTGTTGCTGAGGCCTACCCAGTTCTTTCCACGTCCAAAATGCTTTCTTGGCCTTCTTCATTGCTTCTCTTATTCTGGGGTTCCATTCTCTTCCTTTTTTCTTTGGCTTTGCCTTGGATTTCTTCTTACGGGTGGCTATCTTCGCTGCAGTATTTGCTATCTTAGTTAGTACTGGGACTAGGTTTCCAGCTGACAGTAATTTGTAGTTAATCTTGGCAAGCTCCTGATCCATAAATTCTTAATACTCATCTAGGTCTATCTCTTGCCAGTTGACTTTGCTCGTATTCTGAGACGTGACGGTAGGTGGTTTGTAGTTGACCGGTGTTATGCTCAACTTGCAGAGAATGGGACAATGCGTTGAGCTGTTAAGTTGGCCTCTTTCGGAGTCTTTCTTGATGATGTTACATAATTGCCATGGGGCAGATTTGTCCACAAAGAAGTAGTCCAGGTGAGAAGCTTGTTCCGCTCCCTGGAGTTTGTAGGTGCTGCATGCCCTGATGTCAAGATTGAGATTCCGGAGGCAGTGTAGGTTGGTCAGTTGTAGTAGAGCTTTTTCCTTCTTCCCGCACCTATTGAAGATATCAGCATTCATGTCGCCTCCAACGAGGATGCTATGTGATGGGCTGTACTCACTGATAATTTCTCCTATTACAGCAAGGTCCTCCATAAACAGGTCCACCGCTGCCTTCCTTTCTCCTGAGGGGAGGTAGCAGCATATCAAGCAAATAGGGCGGGAATTAGGGAGGCGGATATCGAGGGGAAGTACTCTTCCGTTGCCCTTCTTGATGTCTCTGATAAAAGGATGTAGTTCTCGTTTCCACTGGATTGCTACTCCACCATGGCCCCTGGGGCAGCTTGTTTGCGAAATATAGTTGTTGTCATCAATTGATCTGGTTGTGCAATCCCATGCTGGTAGAAGCTTGTTGATGGTGTTGTGCGCTTCAAACGACCACAGCCAGTGTTCTTGTATACAGATGAAGTCGACCTCTTCTTGTACTTCATCAATGAGGGCGGTGTTATATTTGAGGCCCTCAATGTTGAATGACATAAAGGTCAGCTCCGTATTTCTTGGTTGCTATTCTCGCCTCTCCATTCCTGCGGCCTGCTGTGGAGTTTCTGTTGGGAGTACAATCTCCTGTAGGGCTTCTCCATGTTTTGATTTGCAGGCTGCGGTGTTTTCGGCAGGAATACGGTCGGTGGGGTCTTCTTGATCCTGGACTGTGCTGTCTCTTCGTGCGGACTGGCAGGGCTCTCTCCTGGGTTGGTTTGCTTCATCGTTACCTGATGGTCTGTCTGGCTGGTAGGACAGGTGTGGGTTCTCTTGTCTCCAGTCAGCCTCTGCCCCAGTCTGGAGATGAATCTCTGGGCCACCTCCCTGCCACCTAAGTTGCTGGGATGGTGCCTCTGGAACTCTCGAACCTGGGGTTGGGGGCGGATGCCTATGCAGAGGGTTATGCGCAGCTGGAGCCGTAGGCACAATGTGCCTGTAGAAGAGTGGAGGTCCCACAGGTTGCGGATTGAAGTGATGGTGATAGAGAGGTACTGCTCCGTAGTGCGGGTTGAGCTGATATGGTGTCCCATAATCAATTAGGAACTGTACAGGGGTTTCCTCAGAGGTGTGAATTGCAATTAACCAAATGAGGGGTACAATGGCCAACTATACATCCATCTTGTTGCACCAACAGGCAGGATTTCCCAAAAGAAGGTCTATGTGCTCTCATCCAAGCCAACAACTACTGCCCTGATAGCAATTAGGAAACACAAAGGCCTTTTCTGTCCATTGAAAGGTGTGAATTGCAATCATAACATTATTCATTCATCTTTATGACATTATATGTAGTACCAGTACCATGTGTCTGCAAGCCATTCAGGTACGTGCGCTTTCGCTCTTCAATTGTAAAATTGTGGGCTATTGGCCTACAATTAGAAGCGGAAATTTATTCACATTTACAATTGATTTGTCAATTCGGACAATGACTTCTGCCTCGGATGTCTTCATCTCTTTGGTGTTCATGGTTGCAATTGCAATCAACCAACTGAGGGGTACCAGGTACAATTGTGCAAATATAGGCTACCTATGACCAGTGGTAGAAATCTGCTTCAATGGCTCTGGAGCTACATGTGGCTCCGGGCTGTGAAGACTCAGGAGCCATTTATTGTGTTCCTGGAGCCATAATTTTTCAACTGATCACTTTCTGATAAATGTGTGAATTCAAATTGCAATTAAGTGAAGCATGACGCTTCTACAGTCATTGCAATCAAGGCCATCAACCTCTTGGCTTCAATTGGATTGAACTTCACTTGTTCAATAACCTGATAGCTGTCAAAGCTCCAGGAGCCATTGGTGGCTCCAGAGAGGCACAGGCTCTGGAGCCATTTAGCATTTCTCGGGAATAAAAGCGCCGAAGCGCCGGGAAATTTCTACCACTGCCTATGACATGTGAAATTGAAAGTCTGGAAAAGGAAGAATTTACATCTTGTCCTATTCACACAATGTTATGAGACTAATCTTCTCTATTTATACTAGACTGTTAATGAACAAATACAACATCAGCCATAGCCGGTCAGGGAGAAATAACAGATTCGGTCTTCTTACAGTTTAGATAAACTACGTATTGAAAAATCATAAAAATGGTTCATGACTACTGTTCAAAAATATTTATAATTTGTATGATCTGTGATAAAACCAATCTGTGCAGAACTTTGTGTAATCAGCATGTCAAACAAATTAACAAAATGGGCAATTGACATTGTTCAGTTCTCTTCACAAGGTTTTCAGAGAAATTAACAGAAAAAACATTTGAAGAAAAGCAATTGATTATTAATCTGTACTGGGTTGGCCAGGTATCTACCTGGTAGCCAATTAATCGATTATAGCACTATGTCACAGAAAAACATAATTATATGCAGACTTTTAACTGGTGTTAGCTGAAGTTTGAGAAAGGGTCGTTGCCGCTAAATAGCCCGCACCGGTGGTGATGGGGCGTAAAAAACAAACTCACTCACTCACTTGAGAAAGGGTCAGTTGCCTCACAACGGCCCACACTGGTGGAGATGGGCCGTAAAACACCAACTCACTCACTCACTTGAGAAAGTGTCGGAAGACGCTACAGAGCTAGTCTTTTATTAAATTCTTAGGCCCATTGCGGCTCTACAATAAGTTTAAGAACTTACATTAAACTAATTATTTTTCTAATTGTCACGCATTATTGAATTGATAAAAATAGGAATTCAGACTTCGGTAATTAGGTGAATTCCTTTCATCATTATTGTCTCAGATCAGAGTCAAGTAACGTCACATGATCGCGAGCAGCTGATGAGTATCGAATCTATTAGTGGTCGTGTTTGAATGAGTCATCAATGACTAATACTGTTGGCAGGGTTCGGACGCAAGGATGTGGTGGAATACTTGCTGCAGTTCCGTGCCAATGTGCACGCCAGGGATGACGGAGGCCTGATCCCTCTGCACAATGCCTGTTCCTTTGGCCATGCGGAGGTCGTGCAGCTGCTCCTCAAACATGGCGCCGATGCCAACTCAAGGGACAACTGGAACTACACCCCTCTCCACGAGGCAGCCATCAAGGGAAAGATCGACGTCTGCATTGGTGAGTTGGATCAACTGCAGAAGAAAGCTTTGAATGATATTCTACTTTGGTATTTCTTCACGTTCATAAAATTACTTAGTTTTGCTTGTAAACACAAATAACACAAAACACACTTGTTGTTATAAACTCTTGCTGAGCAAGGTATCATTTAGATTGAACTGAGTACTTGAAAGCTACCTCTCTTGATTGCAGGGCTCCCAGCGGCCCTATATTTCCTATAAATTCCTATATTTCCCTATATATTTTTTGCTCCCTATATTTCCCTATATTTACAAGCATTTTTGCTGAAAATCCCTATAAAACCCTATATTTTTGTGGAATTAAATTTGGAGTTTGGCTTTTTGCATGTGAAATGAAAATGATGGTTACTGTTTAGCATTTCTTATGGTTCCAAGCATTCTTTAAAGAAAAGTTTCCGGATGCCAGCTCGTTCCTTGGGTGAAAAAGCTGGCGTGTCTTTCCTCAACATTGTTCAAGTTGTGTTTATAATCTTTTGATATGCCGATCGAACACTCGGCTGGTTAATTTTATATTAATTTGCCATGCGTTTGAAGCCATAAGGCCCTTTATTTTCCCTATATTTTAGTCACAAAAGCCGCAAAAAGCCCTATAAATTTCATGGAAAACTTCCTATAAAATCCCTATATTTTTTGAAAGGGCCGCTGGGAGGCCTGTGATTGTGCCATCTTCAGTTTTGAATCTGTGCCAATGGCATTGTTTTTACGTTTGTATTTTAATTTTTCTCCAGTTTTGCTGCAACATGGTGCAGATCCAACCATCAGAAACACGGATGGGAAAACTGCGCTGGATTTGTCTGATGCCACTGCCAAACCTGTCCTCACTGGTGAGTATCTCGATTGATCAATGTCTGTCGTACAGTAGACTTTCTACATTGGAAAAATATTTTGTAAAAACAGTAAAAAACTTACCAGAATGCTGAACTTGGTGTGTTTCCGAATTATGACACAGTGCACTAGTCCCTGTGACTCCAGGAGAAATTGGAAAAACCCTTTGGACTCACACACTCCATGCAAGTACTGCTTGTCACATGAAAGCGTGTCCTCCCAAGCTTTTAAATGTCCAAGTGAATTAGCAAATCTGTGGAACTTGGGAATCTCAGTCTATGTCTTTTGAGTTTTTGTATTTATGTAAAATGATGTACCATTTATTTTATTTCAGGTGAATACAAGAAGGAAGAGCTCCTGGAAGCAGCCAGGAGTGGCAATGAGGAGAAGATGATGGCCCTGCTCACCCCTCTCAACGTCAATTGCCACGCCAGCGACGGACGCAAGAGCACCCCCCTGCACCTTGCGGCTGGTTACAATCGCACAAAAATTGTCCAGCTCCTGCTTCAACAGCGAGCTGACGTCCATGCTAAGGACAAAGGGTATGTTAAAGTTGAATCTAATATGAATGTGGTGCAGCGAATTAGTTGGCCTCCATGTACCTCTTAAACTGGATAAGATTTTAACATAATCCTATCTGCCTCTAGGGGATTGGTTCCACTACACAATGCGTGTTCATATGGTCATTTTGAAGTCACAGAGCTGCTTCTTAAGGTATTTTCTAAGTTTGTTCATGAGTTTAATTTTCAAGATTTTATCATTTCTTAATAGTCAGTGCGTATTTTTGGATAATTTTTTTATCAAACTTATAGAATGCCAATCATACTGTATTCTCTGACCATTTTCTCTGACAGCATGGGGCAAATGTGAATGCTATGGACCTATGGCAGTTCACCCCCCTACATGAAGCGTCCTCCAAGAACAGAATAGAGGTGTGTAGTCTCCTGCTGGCTCACGGGGCGGACCCCACGCTGGTCAACTGCCACGGCAAGTCCACATTTGACGTGTCACCGAGGGAACTGCAAGAAACCATTCAGTGTAAGTTGTCCTTGTTGATCATTTTTTGATGGCAGAGTTCTTTTCTTGGCGCTGCTTTTTTGAAGATAATTACAAGCATGCTATTAAAGTCCCTGGAAATTTCTTTTCATTGTTTATATCCATAATATGAAGTGCATAGGCATTGGCCACTGCTAATTTGCTGATGTAGAAACATTTCGTTTCTCTTAATGCCAATAATGATCTGTCTTTCATCTTACATACATACGTACAATGGGGCGAGGGGACCACTCAGAAGAATCTCTTCGTAGCCTTGAAACCAAAATGACTTCTTCCAATTTGAATTCTGTTTTTGCTGCAGATGAATACAAAGGCCACTGTCTTCTGGAAGGATGCCGCCAAGCAGATCTGACTAGAGTTAAGAAATACACAACACCAGAACTCATTAATTTCAAACACCCCTTCTCTGGTGACACTGCCTTGGTAAGTGAGATTGGTCTCCTTCTTTGTTATTTGATGCTTTCCATAAGCCTGTAATTGAGCCTTTGGCTTGTTGGTTAAGTATATGATAAACATGTTTAGCGGAGCTTCCTCAGTCACAGCTCTTTGTTTATCTTGTAAATTTCAATTCTGAATTATGTTCACAAGAAACATGATTGAATCTTCCAGCACTGCGCTGTTGCTTCGTTGTTCAAACGGAAACACGTGACGGAATTCGTCATCAGAAAAGGAGCTAATGTGAACGACAAGAACAAAGAGTAAGTAAAGTTATTTAAGCTGTATCATTGGATCATTGATTGTTTTGTTCATTCATTAAACAGTCAGACTTCATTGAAGCTAAAGATGTACCGGTAAATGAATTTAATGAAAGCCCATCTCACAACCACTCTCTTTTTTCAGATTTTTGACACCTTTGCATGTATCAGCGGACAAGGGCCACCTGGATGTCATGGAGATTCTGCTTAAAAATAAAGCAAAGGTAAACTTGGCTGGGTCCCCTAAATCCTTTTTTGACAGCAGTTTCATTCAACCTTTGCTTCATTGCTGTGGTGTCTTCTTAGCCTAATATAATCCTACTGTAGTGCATAAATACAGGATGTGAAACCCGGATGATTTGTCTTTCCTTGAGAGATCAAACAATGTCCTGCATATGAATGCATGCCTTGTTATGCAAGGACAATGAAATAAGATACGAGTTCATAAATTTTTAATTTACTTGTTCTATGTATTGCTCAAATTGCCCTGGCAGGTAAACGCCCTGGACAGCCTTGGTCAGACGGCCCTCCACCACGTGGCCCAACAGGGCAACATGCAGGCGTGCAGGATCCTCCTCCAGTACGGCATTGATCGCAGTATTGTGTCACTTCAAGGGCTGTCCGCTGCCCAACTCGCCCCTAGTAACTTACAGAAGATGCTGAGAGGTGGGTACCTTTGTATTAATGTTTGTTGATACTGAAATTAAGAAATATGATAAATTTCTTCCGCCTCTCTTAAATCGACAATGCCCAGCAAGGATGGCTGATACCCTTGTCAAAATGGTGGACTAAGCATGGCAATAACACCAATCATCATTCTAATTCTCCTCCACCCATTTCAGATATGGACTCTCCCACGGGAGGAACGGATGTTGACATTCAACTTCTAGAGGCGGCCAAAGCTGGAGATCTGGAGGTTGTCAAGGTAATCTAAAATGCTCAATGTTTATGTATTCGTTTTAATCCTGTGGTTGAATTAAGGGTGCTCTTTAAAAGTAGGCTTTTAGTAATTTACTTGTTTTACCAAAGATGAGAAGACCTATAAACAAAAGTTTCAAAATAATTTGAAAGTTGATGATACTAAATACAGAGTTATTTGTTGCAGAGTATTGTGACTGCACATCCCCATGCTGTCAACTGTCGGGACCTAGACGGTCGGCATTCCACCCCTCTGCACTTCGCAGCCGGCTACAACCGAGTTGCTCTTGTAAAATTCTTGTTAGACCACGGAGCAGATGTTCACGCTAAAGACAAAGGGTAGGGTTCTCAACTACTACTCATAAATGAAAAATTATATATTTTATCTGTCCATGTTTTAAAATGTCGATCAATCAAAATGTTGTCAACATGCCTTTGTCTGGTTGGATTGGTATAATGTTATGTTACTAGTTGATTTAACTTCATGAGTGGCACATTAAGTTAATTGTAATTTGTCCTCCTGTCCTAATTAGCAAGTGCGTAAATACTGGATGTAAAGACCCGATCATCCAACCATCAATGTCGAATGATTGAAATTTGGATTTTTTTTTAAATAGCAATTTTGTGATATTGATGCTTGGTCTAATATAAATGACCTGGTCAAATATAGACAGAATACCTCCAGCATCAATTAGATTAGCCAAGCCCGTTGCCATGGAAGACAATCAGCAGATTAATATAATTGATTGATTTGTGTTACAGGGGGCTGGTTCCTCTCCACAACGCCTGTTCCTATGGACACTATGAGGTGACCCAGCTCTTGATTGAGGTAAGTGAGGATGAGTCATTATGACACTCGAGTTTTCTTTGTGATATTACTGAATGCAGCACACACAGTCATGGTATTGATCAGCATCTATATAATCCACC
Organism: Platynereis dumerilii; assembly: GCA_026936325.1. NCBI lineage: Eukaryota > Metazoa > Annelida > Polychaeta > Phyllodocida > Nereididae > Platynereis > Platynereis dumerilii. The sequence goes on along the minus strand of JAPTHN010000050.1, from coordinate 1,911,706 downwards.
CTTTCTGAAAGTTTATGATGTTTTCTGACTGAAGCCTCTGTTGTCTTCTGCAGCATGGTGCTAATGTTAATGTTGCTGATCTCTGGAAATTCACACCACTTCACGAGGCAGCCGCCAAAGGAAAGTTTGAAATCTGTAAACTTCTTTTAAAGGTAAGGAACGTGTGGGATTTAATTTTAAACTTACAAACTTTGCAAATATATAAAAAAAGAGAAACAACTTTTAAAAAGCAAGTGTAATCAAGCTACCATGAAAGTTAAAAGATATTTAATGGAATGGTTTAAATTTGAAATGGAAAATTTACAAGTTACTGAATGATATTTCCAATTCTGCAGAAAGGGGCAGATGCAAGTAAGAAAAATCGAGATGGCCACAACCCGCTAGATCTGGTAAAGGAGGGTGATACTGATGTTGCTGATTTGTTGAGAGGTAAGATCTTTATTTTATCTATGTCTGAAGATTGAAGAACAACAAAATCAAATTTATACATGAGTTACTGATTCACTCTCTCCAATTTACAATTTACTGTTCAATGTTAAAATTATTTTTGGATTGTTGTAATAACTTGTAAGTTAGTCCATGTAGGGCTGGGTGTGTTTTGCACAAGTCAAAAAATAATTTTTCTGTCTGTCTGTCTATTAAAATTTGAACAACTTTAGAGAATCACTTTGCCTTCATGCTTTACTTTTAAAAATAGCTCTGTAAATATTGTGTTCTCGAAGATAAATGGTGCAATGCTGGTTCAAAATATTAGCAGAAAATATATATATAACAAGAGCAGAATGATCAAAACATACATTGATCTGCAGGTGACGCAGCCTTGCTGGAAGCAGCCAAGAAGGGTAACCTGGGCAGAGTCCAGAAATTAGCCACTCCTGAAAATATCAACTGTCGGGACACTCAAGGGAGAAATTCTACGCCCCTACATCTTGCAGGTGAGCTGGTGGAGGGAACATAGTCAACATACCAAGATTAAATATCCATAGACCTATTGTTACTGTATTCTTGTAATTCAGATGGAACAAACTATTTAAAACAAGTAATAATTGTGAAATTGTTTTGTTTGTAGCTGGCTACAACAACGTGGACGTTGCGGAGTTCCTTCTGGAGAATGGAGCGGACGTCAATGCTCAGGACAAAGGAGGCCTCATTCCGCTCCACAATGCCTCATCCTACGGCGTAAGTCCTGATCTATTCTTCCCATTATTCACTTCTCATATTCATCTGTTCCTGGTTTTCTTTTTGATCGCTTTGTTTGTGGGAGTCTTCTCTTTACCCTAGTTACTTTTGTGTGTAGAGACAATCGGATGATGAGTCAAGCAATTATCTGGCAATCCTGTGATGACTTGTTGCCAATTTGTAGTTATCTGTACTTACAACTGACATCTCTCTTTCCCTTCTTTACACTCTTTTATTGTGTAAACATTGGACGTTTATTTTTACTTTCAGCATGTGGACATAGCAGCTCTCCTTATAAAATACAATACATGTGTCAATGCAGTGGACAAGTGGGGGTTCACTCCGTTGCACGAAGCTGCTCAGAAGGGAAGGACGCAGTTGTGCGCTCTTTTGGTAAGACTTCGCTTATGTAATGGGAAGATCAGTTAAAGTAAATTCCATCAATGATATTCAGGTGTCATTGGGACAGCTCTCAGCCCTGCGCTGAAGGTCATACAATTAAAATGCTGTTTATTCTTTTAGGAGAATTCACATGATCCTGTCCACCATGCTTGCTTTTGTTCGTCCAAATTTCCATTAACTTAACGAATTAAGGTTGTTATGAATTATTTAATTTATCTGGTTGTTAAATTTATTTCAGTTAAATCATGGTGCTGATCCCACAATGAAAAATCAGGAAGGCCAAACACCTTTAGACTTAGCCACGGTAAGTGCGCTTCTTTTAAGTTGACATTTGAAAGTTGTATATAATTCATATTTTCATGTAGAGACGTAGATATTTGGATCATTTACCTGAGACTCGATTGTTTAACCGAGATATATTCTCTTATTTGAGAATCACTTTTGTGTGTGGAGCTAACCATCATATATACCTACCCTTGCAGGCGGATGATGTCAAGGCTCTTCTGGAAGATGCTATGCCTCCCACCAATGGTCCTCCTGTCACCTCCAAGGCGGCTGCCAGTCTGTTGTCTCCTAACAATTCCATACACAGGTATGATGTGTTTGTGTTTTGTTGATGTCAGTTGCACTTGTAACATCTCGTAAAAAAGACTTATATGCATTGGAGATGAATTTCCAGTGTAAACTATTTGCTTCATGAATATTGATAAATGCTCAAATAATTTATTTCTACATCATAACGTTTGTAAATCTACCTGGTATATGGGGTCTAAGTAGGAATCCCATATTCTACTTCACTTCTTAGGAAGTTATGGTAGGCCTATACTTCGATTTTTCTACTTCATGCTAATGATATGCTTCGATTGTTAGCAGCATGGCGGCAGCAGATGGCCTGGCGGTTCCAGGTGCCACAGGAGGCAGCACAAGTCCCATTCCGATGGCTGCAGATGGCGCTGTTGACAAGGGCTATGTAGAAGTGCCTGGGGAGCGTCTTGGGGAGACTCTGAACGTGCCTGGGTTCTTGGCGACCTTGACCTTGGAGCAGTTGGAAGAAATTTTTGAGAGAGAGAAGATCACAATGGACATTCTAGTGGAGATGAATCATGATGACCTCAAAGAGATCGGAATCACAGCTTACGGTCACCGCCACAAGATCATCAAGGCCATCGAGAAGCTCCTCTCTGCTTATGGTACTTTATCTTTTATTGCGATATCTTATATTTTACTGTGTATATCACATGATTTCACATCTAAGTTGGACTATTATTATTGTACAGAGTATTTTTTTATCCGTCTGGTACTGTATCATACTATCACAGTCAGTGGTGTTATTTGTTAGCTCGTTTTTGCTAATTAGTAATCCCAATCCCAATTGTACATGTTTTCATGTCTTTTGTTTGCTGTTTTATATCCTTGCCTCCCCTTCAGGGTTGCGATTTTATTGATTTTTATAAAAAATCGAATGATTTAGATCTGACTTACATCAAATAAATCGATTTAAATCAAATAAATTAGATTTTATTGAAAAAAATCATGATTTAAATCACTTGATTTAAATCACTGCAACCCTGCTCCCCTTTGTGGTATTAATGCTGCTTGTAAATTGCATTACGATTTTCTCCTTGTCTAGGACCAGGATGCTTTGCTACAGGGAATGGCCATGGCACAGTGCTGATCGATCTGACGAGAGATGACCCGGAGTACATCAATGTGGAGGAGCAGGTAGGGTGATCTGCAGTTGATTTCTGGGTCTGCTTTGATGCATTTCTTACTACTTGCCAAGATATGAACTCCAGGGAGAAATAGCCATTTTGCCAATGCTTGCATTGGTCCTCAGGCGTGTTGCTCGTTTTAGAATTAAAATTTTTATTAAATTATTCAGTATTAATATTTTATTCTAGTTTTGCTTATTCCTAGACAGAACCTATTTTAAAACTACTGGCATAATTCTTTTGGTTTAATTTAATCTGAATGTTCATTGATGTGCGTTGCAGCTGCAGAGTTCAATCAGGGAACACAAGGATAACGTGGGAGGAATCTTCAACAAGTACAGTATAAGTAAGGTGTGTAATCCTCACATATTTCTTCAGTGTTTCTTGGAAATTGTCAAATTGATGTTTTGCTACTGATGATTGGATGGCTTCTTAATTGTAAATTCTGCTGGCTTGACAGCAATGTTAAGTTGGTGTACAGTATGTTACTGGTTTAGTGATTTTGAATATTTTTTCTAATTTAGATACAGAAAATTCGTAATAAGCGTTTGTGGGAGCGGTATGCGCACCGCCGCAAGGAAGTAGCGGAAGAGAATCACAACCAGGAGAACGAGAGACTTCTATTCCACGGCTCGCCTTTCATAAGTGCCATTGTCCACAAGGGTTTTGACGAGAGACATGCATACATTGGAGGCATGTTTGGTGCTGGTGAGTGCTGCCTTTGATTTGCATTGCTCTGACGCACACACTGGTGCTGCCCCGGTTAATCACTTAAGTGTATGTGGGAGACTCACACAATGGGAAGAATGCCCAAATCTGATATAAGTCTGACATTTAGTGTAGTTTCTCATTTGTGAAAACTTTCTCTAACCCTGAATTAAGTAGCTCACTCAGAATGAGGTGGTCATGTTTAGTATCCTTATTGACTTTGATTACTGCTTGTGAAAAATCACCTGACTGTATTATGCGTGCAGTGCACACTTCCGTAGAGAGGTGTGTGAACAACCTAACACTAACTCTAATGAATATGTCTTCTTTCTTTCAGGCATCTACTTTGCTGAAAACTCATCCAAGAGCAACCAGTATGTGTATGGCATAGGAGGTGGAACAGGGTGTCCTAGTCATAAAGATAGATCCTGCTATATCTGCCAGAGGTTTGTACAGCATGTTAGCCATTTACAATTATTTAAAACTAGTATTAAATTTGAACAATCTGCAGTATTGCAATTTGAAAATACAGGCTATGGACTGAAATGTGGAGATATTTCTATTTAGAGAACTTCTTAGGGCCTGTTCAGAGTCGTGTTTGATAATTGCAATCATCAAATTTTGGATTTCATTACTCACAGACTGTTATGCACGAAAATGTTGATGTTGAACAATTCAGATTTTAATGATGTATTGATGTGATTCCAGTTTATGCCAGGCATTATTATATCCCAATTATAAAAATGTATCTCTTGAACATCTTCATAGTTGTTGTTATTAAGTCATTGCAAGTTAGATACAATAATATAATATCTCTGATATGGATTGCTTTTCTTTATTTCAGACAATTATTGTTATGTCGAGTGACCCTCGGCAAATCCTTCCTGCAGTTCAGTGCGGCCAAAATGGCACACAGTCCTCCCGGTCACCACTCTGTGATTGGACGACCCACCCCGGGGGGACTCACATTCCCAGAGTATGTGGTCTACAGAGGAGAGCAGGCGTACCCAGAGTATCTTATCACGTATCAAATTGTCAAACCGGACACGGAAGCCAAGAAAGCTGCGTATCCCAAGCCCTTAGACTGAGCTCGCTGACTCTTTATCAATTCTAGCTACTGTGCAGTGCGTGGTCAGTGATGGATCACGTACTGTGGAACTTGTGAATGTCTCAAATCTCTGTGAACTCCATGTGAATTTCATGTGTGAATTTCATGTAAGAATTCATGTAATGAGTAAACTGCAGTGATGGCTCCTGACCACTTGGTCAGTCGTGTGTCCTCTCAGTCTCGCTACAATGTCACTCGCGTCTGCAATCGCAAAATTGCATCTGAAAAATGATGCTAGCAAACTTACATGTAAAGAAGTTGTAATACTGTGAATGAACTGATTCCATATTCTAATAGTATTCCTCTGTAGGCCTAAATGAAATAGAAACAGAAACATTTATGAGGCCTTGGAGGGGTTACATTTGGTTAAACAATTATAAAGCCTGCTGAGTTGATATATTATATTAATTAAGTTAACAGTAGAAAAATGAATTGGGATTAGTTAATAATAACTCTTTCTTTCACTTTAATAACACTTCAATTCAATTCCTTAAATTTCTGATGCAATTGCCCTGTTGTTGCAGTAATGAGGGAATGATGCCAAAAAAAAATCAAGTTTGCTTTAAATCATAGTAAGTTCAACTGTTGGTTATTTCCAACACACATGAATATTTGAGTTATGTGACTCATTAGCTGTCGTACAGTATATCTATTGTTTTTATATACTGTACAATTGGATTACCAAAGCTGATGAACCTATTCAAGGATGTGTTTTTGTACTAGGCCGTTATTTGCTGCCTTCAAGTCGGTTCTGGATGGAAGTGTCACATGGTTTTATGATGCAGTGCATTGCAGTAAAGTAACTTTGACGTAACACAGATCAAGGTGTCCAGCCGTCAGTTGCACCCCATATTCTAGTCTGAGCAATTTTATAGGTGTAATTGTGAGAGAGGCTGCCAGATTGTAACTTCATTTTTACATTAGATAGACATATTTAATGTTGCAAAGCAGACATATGTGTTGTCATAATTTTATTCTGTTTGAGCTACAAATTCACAGCTTCCATTTAATTAATATTTTTAAATGTTATTGTGACTATACATGTATAATTAGCATTCCCAGGATCCGTTTCAGTGGAACTAGCGTGTACCTGAGTGAGGGGAAAGAGTTGGTCTGAGGAAGACTGAGTTGCGAGTAACTGCCTCACAGCAGCACTACAAAGGGTTATGTGAATAATAACTGTGTTTGTTACAAATTGTGTTATATTTATGGTTGTTGAAATGCTTGAGTGAAAGAGTCTGTAAATATATGAATGGATGAGAATGGATGAGTGAGTGTGATTATGGATGGATGAGTGATATGGGTGAATGTGAAACTGAATGAGAGTGAAGAAGTGTGCTTGTGTGTTGCGCCTGTTCGGCAGAATACAGATGAATTGTTGAACTACAGTGCTGTGGGGTTGCACATTTATTTTATTTATTGAATATTTTTTTATTCATTAATGAGATAATACAATGCCACTGTTTTAGATTTCTTGGTCAGGTGATATATTTTAAGCTAATTTATTATTGACTTTAAAAGGTGCAATTCTTTTCATTTTGGTTGTGATTCAATTTATTTCATTTTTCCTGCTCTCTGCAACTGCAGTGCTTTTTGTAATCTTTGGCTGTAAATTCCGGATATTTAGTAGCAACAAGTTCATTTATTTCTGTTTTAGTTACTTTATTTTCTCATCCTTGAACACTAAAGTGCAAGTTAGGTTGGAGCCAATTGTTATGTCTGAATGTTATGGTGTATGTTCACTGTACATTTATATGCCAGTGCTGTACAGATCTCACAATAAATGTTATAAAAATACTCCCATGTTGTTTTTGCCTGGTCCTTCTACAACAATATCACTAATATTACTTCGCATTGTGAGAGATTTGATAGGTTTATGATGAATTCATGCACCTCATGATTTTGGATGAAATGTTCAATACTTCATCATGTCCTTATTGAAGGAGTGTTTTCCTGTCTCATCTACCTTGGCAGTCTAACCATGTACAAGACCATTGTGGCCAGCTGGCATTTCCCTGACACATTCAAGTCTCCTGCAGTCAACTCTCCAATATTCGGGAGACTCCAGGGATGGATAAAATTTGAATTTGATGAGCAGTGGCAAGAGGCTAACTGCACTGTTCAAAGTATTCTTCACTGCTATCAGTAATTAATATATGGGACTTCTTTGAACTGCCTTGTCTCTTTGTGCTGCCAATTACATGGGAGTAACTCAAAGTAAGCACTTGCAGTTGACCTCTCATCTTATTCTTTGGCTCTGACAGCGGTCATTGTACAGCGACAGTGAAACCCATCATGGTCAAATTAAGTAGCAGAAATTCTATAAGTCCAGAGAATAGCGATTTGGCTCCCGGGGTCCACTAGTCCCAACAAAACCTGACCAGCAACAACTACGGCCTCTTTGAATAAGACAGATCTTGGGGCCCACATGACAAAATACACTGAAAAGTTAACCAAAGCCTTCCAAAGTGTTTCCCCTTTTTAGTAAAAAAATCAGGTAAATTACAGCTATAAACCTATTATAAAAACAACACAAATATTGTCATTTGTAACGGACAGTCAAAATTTATTGACAAAAATAATACAATGAATAATTCAATCAGAACTTATAACAAAATTTGTACAATTGACTACAAACATGATACTATTTCCTAGTCAACTGTCTTGTTATGCCCCAACTGATTTCTTTTCATACTGACTGATCAATTTCATGAATTCATTATTTACAAAAGGCTGCATTATCAATCTAATTCAACAATGTCATGCACGTTTAACAGTCAAATTAATTCCTCACATGCGCGCATCAATGTATGAAATGATGAAGGCCTAATTTGGGTTGTTAGATCTTACGATAGTCCAAATAATCTGACTTGCATAGGCCTACAACTGGAGACAAAACATCAGTAGAGGCATGCAGCAGAATTATTTTGTAACCTTTTTATTATTAAATAAGAATAAAATAGATTAATAAAAGAAATCTTATAAATATATGTGAGGCTATACACTGCTTATTCCTATTAGCTATAGTACAATGCCATATATTATTTACATAAATCGACTATGTTCATAAACAATTACACTCATTTCTCTATACATGTACGATATTTGCAAGTTCAAGGAAGAGCACAAATAAATCTTTATGTTCATTCTCCAAGACTCAGTTAATTGTTACTTCATATAAATAAATTTGCATGATTATTGCACATACATATCAGCAACAAATTAATGGAATGATACATCAGTTGTTTCGGCTAAATGTCAATGTAAGGTCCATATAGTACCTCTTCTAAATTTTGACAGTCATAACACACTTGCACGGTCACATCTTCACAATTGCCCAAATTATTGTCCCTCACCTCTGAAAATAGAAAGATGACAAATACATGACAGATCATATTTTCACAGCAATAACTTCCATACTGCTATTTATCATTACACATTCAATTTCAAGTAACAACTTTTGGCTGATTAGATTTTTTTTAAAGTTAGATTTGATAACACAATGATCTCACCCCATCCAAACTTCTTTCACGATAACAGCCGTTTTGTTGTCCAATTGAGGTCCAATTAAGGGATTGAGTTGCATCAGGAACGTACATAGCCAACTGCAAAAAAAAATCAATATAATTCGTATGCAACTCAGTCACTCAAAAACAAACCTTCGACTAAATTATTATTCACTTTAATGTTACAAATTAATCAATTAATTATACCTTTCCAGGGGTCTCCTACCTTTTATTCACCAGAGTTTTTGAACCCCAAGTAATTGTGTGCAATTCTTAGTTTTTATAGGGGTTAATTTGAGTATGTTTCTTCAAATTAGAATTGTCCTAAAATATTTAATTTACCAAAAGAACAGTGCTGTTAAAATTTTCTAGCAACCATGCTTGGGCCAGTGGCATAACACAATGTTGAAGCAAATTCAGAGATGGCCTTCAAGTCATCGGCGTCGACATCGCTGCTGAGTCTCCTAGTCAACACTAAACTAGCATTATATAGAACACTTGTTTCTGTTCCTCACTCAGTTCGTCAGCACCCCCACACGTCATTTTTCTTAGAACCTCAGCGAGGAATCCAAGTGAAAATACTTAGTCAATATCCTGATCCAGAGGCATTACTGACTGATAATGATAGCCTACATGAGCGGATCAATTAAAGAAGGGGGCGTGGCAATAGGCGCATGTGACTTGAATTTTGCAACAGACACTTCCAACAAAGTATGATAGACATATATATATAATTCCATATATATCAGTCTACATATATTATGGGCCTATTTTATAAGCTATTGCCACAATTGGATTATTTGAGCAGGTGAACTGAATTTTTATGTTCACTTTAATAAATAAGTTAATTGCATACTTACAACATATAACAACTTGCAGCTGTTATCATGAGCATCACTTGAATAATTCTGAAAGAGAAAAAAACGAAGATTAAGAAAACAGACTTTTGCCAATCTTGTGGATTGAATATTAGGTTTGTGTATTGAGTGGTAGTAATATGACTGAGCTGTCACAAGACTGAATAGAGAATCTATGACAGAAGTCTCAAGAACTTAGGCATTTTCTCAGCTGATAGAGCGACAATCGGCAATCAGATTGAGCAAGTTGATTCCCCACTACTCACCCTCTATTTTCACCCTTGGGTACAACCCATGGGACAACTCCACCGATCACAATCCAGAAAAATGTCACCACAACAAGAGGCCACACAACTCCAGGTTCCGCCATCTTGAATAATCACATGACCGCCTGGTTCTCATTTGCTCCAAGGAGGGCGCCACTGGTGGGATTTTTTTTTTCAGAGGTAGCTCTGTATTTTTAACCGACCTAACGTCGGTTATTAGAGGGGGTTGGGTAGTGAAAGGGGACTCATGAATGTGTCCATTTGTGACCTTAGTTTTGAACTTAGAGTAATGAAATTTGGTACAGTTATGGTACTATGGGCATGGATCGGGGACATGTCGAGAAATCCAAGATGGCTGCCATTTTGTGGCGGCCATTATGGCAGCCATCTTTCTTCATTCTTGAACTGCCCATTGTGACCTTAATATTTCACTTACAGTTATGAAATTTGGTACAGGTATGGGACTTTGGGTATGGATTGGGAACATGTCGAGAAATCCAAGATGGCGGCCATTTTGGCAGCCATCTTTCTTCATTCTTGAACTGCCCATTGTGACCTTAATATTTCACTTACAGTTATGAAATTTGGTACAGGTGTGGGACTCTGGGTATGGATTGGGAACATGTCGAGAAATCCAAGATGGCGGCCATTTTGTGGCGGCCATTTTGGCAGCCATCTTTCTTCATTCTTGAACTGCCCATTGTGACCTTAATATTTCACTTGCAGTTATGAAATTTGGTACAGGTATGGGTATGAATTGGGAACATGTCGAGAAATCCAAGGTGGCGGCCATTTTGTGGTGGCCATTTTGGCAGCCATCTTTTTTCATTTATTGAACTGCTCATAGTGACCTCAGTATTTCGCTTAGAGTTATGAAATTTGGAACAGGTATGGGGCTGTGGGTATCAGTCGGGAACATGTTGAGAAATCCAAGATGGCAGCCACTTTGTGGCAGCCATCTTTCTTCATTCTTGAACTGCCCATTGTGACCTTAATATTTCACTTACAGTTATGAAATTTGGTACAGGTATTGATGAGGAACATGTCGAGAAATCCAAGATGGTGGCCATTTTGGCAGCCATCTTTCCTTTTTTTTTTAGAAATCTGTTCAAACTGCATTGATTCTATACTAATAGTCTAGCATCTTCCAATCAACTATTTCTCCTATCTTCCAATATCAGTTGCTCAGTGGTTTAAGCAATGGCACCTTCAATTTCATTGCGCTAGGTCGGTTTTGAATCCGCGGATTCTTGTAGTGTTTTAGAGGAAACCTAAGAGGAAACAGCCAATAGACCTTGGGACTTGGGTGTAGACCATAGAATTTCTAGGTGTATACAGACTGAAATACTGCATACTGCCCTGCATCATGATTATATAACCTGGCTCAATATGGTGCCCTAGGCTCACATGGTAGCCTAAATGATACAATTCCAGAAAATGACTCTTGACTAATGTACTAAATTGCTTGATCTATTATTAAAATGTGGTTCCTTGACTCACGTGTGATTTCATCAAAGGTCTTTGTCTTCTTGATCTATTAAAATGTGGTGTTTTGCCCCTCTCACTTGATGAACGGTCTTGATCTTCCCAATCTATTAACTGAATTGTGTGCCTTGGTTCGCATGTGATTTTATCAAAGTCTTAGTCTTAGAAATTCTAGATCTGGAAAAATGTAGTGCCTGGGCTTGCATGTGTTTCAACACAATTTCCTGGTCTTCCAGTCTAATGAAAGCATGTGCCTTGGTTCGCATGTGATTTCACCAAAGGTCTTTGTCTTCTAGATCGATTAACCCTCACCAGACTGTGCAGTTCCAAAAAAAAATATTACCAGGACTACAATCTGTCTTTGTGACGTCACCACAGCACCATAAATGACCCAGCAGGCAGTAAGCTGGGGATGCACATAAATATATCCCTTCAGCCTGGTAATGGTTAAAATGTCACATTTTGTGGTGTTTTGCCTCTCTTGATTTCATGAAAGGTCCTGATCTTCCCAATCTATTAAATTATGTGCCTTGGCGCACATGTGATTTCATCAAAGGTCTACCGTCTTTGAATTGTTTTCTAGATTTAAAAATGTGGTGTTTTGCCTCTCTTGATTTGATGAAAGGTCTTGATCTTCCCAAATCCAAATCTATTAACTTGTGCCTTGGCACGCATGTGATTTCATAAAAGGTCTTGGTCTTCTATCTTGTGATTTGATGAAAGGTCGTGTTCTTCCCAAGCCATTAACTTTTGCGCCTTGGTTCGCATGTGATTTCATCTAAGGTTTAGTCTTTCAGATCTTGAAAAATGTGAAAAATGTAGTGTCTTGGCTTGCTTGTGATTTCAACACAACTTACTGGTCTTCCAGTCTAATGAAAGCTTTTACTGGCATGTGATTTCATCAAAGTTCTTTATTCTCTCAGATCTAGAAAAACATAGTGCCTTGGCTTGCAAGTGATTTCATCAAAGGTCTTCGTCTTCTAGATCTATTAAAATGTGGTGTTTTGCCTCTCTTAATTTCATGAAAGGTTTTTATCTACCCAATCTATTAAATTATGTGCCTTGGCTCACATGTGATTTCATCAATACCAAGGTCTAAAAAGTTTCTTAGATCTAGAAAAATGTGGTGCCTTCGTTTGTATGTGATTCCACCAAAGGTTTTGGTCTTCAAGTTTTAGGAAATTATGTGTTAGTTTTATTCTAATAGTTTGATGAAGTTATGTGTCTTGGTTCACATGTGATTTCATTCATACAAATATCTTAGTCTCTCAGATCCAGAAAATGTAGTGCCTTGGTTTGCATGTGATTTCATCAAAGGGTTTTAAGCCTGCATAAGGGAAAAGGAAGTCATTATGAAAATAATCGGATATCCCCAAAAAACTACACATCAACGCATATCTTTGCTGCTTGCCTTCATTTCATAGAAATCCCTATTTCATTGCTCAGATTTTGAGTTGACTATTGCCAGCTTTATGTATTTGCTCGCAAGATGTGAAGTGTTGCAGCCATATCATCTCGCTCTAAGGATTTAGCATAGAGGTGGCTTGGTTTTATGTGATTTTATCAGAGGTTTTGGTCATCGAGTTTTAAGAAGTATGTGCCTTAGGTTGCATGTAATTTCATCAAAAGTCTCGGTCTGCATGATCTACTAAAATGCTCTACCTTGGCATGCATGCAATTTCATCAAAAGTCTTGGCCTTCCAGATCTATTTATATGTGCCTTGGCTCATTTGGGAATTCGTGACAAGATCTTGGTCTTCCAGTTTTAAGAAACTATGTCCCTCAGTATGATTTTATCAAAGGGTCTTTTCATACTCGCCCTAGCAGAGAGCCAGTTCGCTGGAACTGGTGGATCCGAGAATCTGAGCGAGTACGAGTTTGGGGTCTTTTAAAAGTCTCTCAGATGTAGGAAAATGTGGTGCCTTGGTCCCCATGTGATTTCATCAATCGGTTTTATGAAATTATCTGCATTGGTTAGCATGTGATTTCATCAAAGGGTGTTACATCTGTCATATCTAGCAAAATGAGGTAACTTAGTTTGTGATTTTATCAAAGGTTTTGGTCTTAACGGTTATGAGATTATGTGCCTAGGTAAGCATGTGATTTCATCAAAGGTCTTGGGTCTTGCTCATCTACAAAATTGTCATGCCCTGCATAGCTACAATTTCATCAAGGGTCTTGGTCTTCTTGATGTCTAAGAAAGTTGTGCCTTGGTTCACATGTGATTTTATCAAAGGTCTAGGGCAGATTTCACAAAAAGCAACAAAATGACTTACCACAAGTTACACTAGCCCAAGACTGATAAGGCCAGACATAATGGATTCGTGGCTTCTAAGATTTTCTCTGGGAGCTTTTTCTGAGGATAGCTGGCAGGACAAAAAAAAGCTTAAATCTAAATCTTTTATTGTGTCAATCTATTATGTAAAATCATTGGTAAACACTGTGATGGAATCGAGTTACATTAGCAGTCTTTTATTTTATTTTATCATTTTTTCCAAGTTTATAATGACCAACACAATTTCAAATGGTTCCAAAATAATTTTCAAAATGTTTTTTATCAATCACATACCATTACATTTTGCTGAATTGGTTTTAGCGGATTCCACAGAGTGCCAAAGTAGGCACGTCTGATGACCAGTAAGTTTCGTCGTCCAAAATTGTCTTAATGAAGGATGAAAAAATATCTTTTTAAGAGCAAAAAAGCTACATATTTGAGGATTATTTTATTGATATTTATTCTTTAGCTCACAGATGTACTTAGTAATAGGTTTATTTGCTTCAGTAAGCAACACAGAGATAACAAAAGGGTTGCAAAGTTTAAGGTGCCCCATGAGAGCACTTTTCGTGAAATCTGCCCTATAGGTCTTATGGTTTCATGAAAGTATGTGCTTTTTTCAGCATTAAACATTTTTCATCAGTGGAAATATAGAATCATCCTAAATTATGTGCCTTAGTTCACATGTGATTTCAGAAAAGGTTTAGGCTTGTAGCATGGTACTGTGTACAGTGGCTTTTTTCAGACTGGAAAACTTGTTATTTCGTCATTTGGACATGGCATGTACCTGATTGACTAGAGGAGAATGTGTAGTTTTCAGAAATATATGGTTTGCTATGTGTTGGTTGATTCACCTATCACCATAAACCAAAATTCTGCTAAAAAACGCCCTTTTTTCCTTGTTTATAGCTCATTCACAAATAGTATTGCTTATAAAGGGTGATGCTTTTGATATTTTGACAATTTTCAAAATTAAATAATTGGTTGAGTATCACAGACTGAAGCACAAAGAACATATTTAGCTAAAAAAATTATGGTTTTACACTGTTAGCGTTCACCCAAGAGAATTTTTTACATGAAGATGTCACATAGTTTGAAAACAATTAATTTTCTTACATGCACTTTTGACCTCTCCTGAAATATGTATGATTTATATATATGGAATATAGCTAATGGCTGCTAGGAAACCCCATAGTATCCCTCTTCTAGACCAACTTAGGATACTTTCGCATTGCTTATGCAAATGTTCACAAGTACGTCGCGTTTTACAAATTCGTAGGTTTAGATGTCAAACTTTTAGGGGCAAGGTTGACATTTTTTTGCAGATATATATGCATCAAACTGCGACAATCCACAAAATATTAAGTCTCTAACCATCATATTGAACTTGTTAGAGCTGATCTTAGTGCGTTCACAAGTGCGTCGTGTTTCATGAAACAGACACTTCCTGCTGCTACGTCACCTTGGTTGTGCCAACGGCATGGATACTTGTGAATAATCATTAGAAAACATATTTAAGTAGCAAAAAAAAATTTTTGAGAGAAATCTGAACTCAATTATGCGCAAAATAAGCATATTTTTGAAAATATGATAAATGAGAGAAAACTGTTAAAACCCTTATTTTTCTCCTAATTATGCTATAGACAGGTAATTATGGATTAAATCCAATATCAATAATGCCAATTTGAAATATCTTAGTCTCTCAGATCCAGAAAATGTAGTGCCTTGGTTTGCATGTGATTTCATCAAAGGGTTTTAAGCCTGCATAAGGGAAAAGGAAGTCATTATGAAAATAATCGGATATCCCCAAAAAACTACACATCAACCCATATCTTTGCTGCTTGCATTCATTTCATAGAAATCCCTATTTCATTGCTCAAATTTTGAGTTGACTATTGCCAGCTTTATGTATTTGCTCGCAAGATGTGAAGTGTTGCAGCCATATCATCTCGCTCTAAGGATTTAGCATAGAGGTGGCTTGGTTTTATGTGATTTTATCAGAGGTTTTGGTCTTCGAGTTTTAAGAAGTATGTGCCTTAGGTTGCATGTAATTTCATCAAAAGTCTCGGTCTGCATGATCTACTAAAATGCTCTACCTTGGCATGCATGCAATTTCATCAAAAGTCTTGGCCTTCCAGATCTATTTATATATGCCTTGGCTCATTTGGGAATTCGTGACAAGATCTTGGTCTTCCAGTTTTAAGAAACTATGTCCCTCAGTATGATTTTATCAAAGGGTCTTTTCATACTCGCCCTAGCAGAGAGCCAGTTCGCTGGAACTGGCGGATCCGAGAATCTGAGCGAGTACGAGTTTGGGGTCTTTTAAAAGTCTCTCAGATGTAGGAAAATGTGGTGCCTTGGTCCCCATGTGATTTCATCAATCGGTTTTATGAAATTATCTGCATTGGTTAGCATGTGATTTCATCAAAGGGTGTTACATCTGTCATATCTAGCAAAATGAGGTAACTTAGTTTGTGATTTTATCAAAGGTTTTGGTCTTAACGGTTATGAGATTATGTGCCTAGGTAAGCATGTGATTTCATCAAAGGTCTTGGGTCTTGCTCATCTACAAAATTGTCATGCCCTGCATAGCTACAATTTCATCAAGGGTCTTGGTCTTCTTGATGTCTAAGAAAGTTGTGCCTTGGTTCACATGTGATTTTATCAAAGGTCTAGGGCAGATTTCACAAAAAGCAACAAAATGACTTACCACAAGTTACACTAGCCCAAGACTGATAAGGCCAGACATAATGGATTCGTGGCTTCTAAGATTTTCTCTGGGAGCTTTTTCTGAGGATAGCTGGCAGGACAAAAAAAAGCTTAAATCTAAATCTTTTATTGTGTCAATCTATTATGTAAAATCATTGGTAAACACTGTGATGGAATCGAGTTACATTAGCAGTCTTTTATTTTATTTTATCATTTTTTCCAAGTTTATAATGACCAACACAATTTCAAATGGTTCCAAAATAATTTTCAAAATTTTTTTTATCAATCACATACCATTACATTTTGCTGAATTGGTTTTAGCGGATTCCACAGAGTGCCAAAGTAGGCACGTCTGATGACCAGTAAGTTTCGTCGTCCAAAATTGTCTTAATGAAGGATGAAAAAATATCTTTTTAAGAGCAAAAAAGCTACATATTTGAGGATTATTTTATTGATATTTATTCTTTAGCTCACAGATGTACTTAGTAATAGGTTTATTTGCTTCAGTAAGCAACACAGAGATAACAAAAGGGTTGCAAAGTTTAAGGTGCCCCATGAGAGCACTTTTCGTGAAATCTGCCCTATAGGTCTTATGGTTTCATGAAAGTATGTGCTTTTTTCAGCATTAAACATTTTTCATCAGTGGAAATATAGAATCATCCTAAATTATGTGCCTTAGTTCACATGTGATTTCAGAAAAGGTTTAGGCTTGTAGCATGGTACTGTGTACAGTGGCTTTTTTCAGACTGGAAAACTTGTTATTTCGTCATTTGGACATGGCATGTACCTGATTGACTAGAGGAGAATGTGTAGTTTTCAGAAATATATGGTTTGCTATGTGTTGGTTGATTCGCCTATCACCATAAACCAAAATTCTGCTAAAAAACGCCCTTTTTTCCTTGTTTATAGCTCATTCACAAATAGTATTGCTTATAAAGGGTGATGCTTTTGATATTTTGACAATTTTCAAAATTAAATAATTGGTTGAGTATTGTTTACCAATAGTATTTCGTAATGTCAACACCAGAGGGCTACGAGCTAATCTCGCGTCCGACGTGAGAAGGTGAGACTTGGCAGACGACGCCATGACATGCATGATGATGATTGTAACTTGCGACATGTGTGATGTTTTGGATTAAACATTTATTAACTAAACGGACGTTCTAGTTGTCTAAACATGGTGGCAGCGGTTTAAACAGGATTTGTGCTATCGACTGGACAGTTAACTCTCTGACATCCCCGATTGATATGTCCATATTTTGGATTTTGTGTCACAGTGTCAGTGATTGTTGTGCCTCCCGGCGGTTCCTGTCGACCACGTGCTTAGTGATTTTGGGACTTTTGGTGCTATTTTGGTCTGTCAGAATGGCTGAAAACGGAGCTGCTGGTCCTCGTGGCAGTCGTCATACTGCACCGACAAAGTTTTCGTTCAAGGCCGAGGAGTGGCCACGCTGGATAAATCGGTATAACAGATATCGCAGGGCTGTCAAGCTGGACTCAGAGGAGGCTGACAGGCAAGTGGATGCCTTGTTGTGGGACATGGGTGAAGATAGTGAGGACATTTTCACGAGTTTTGAACTGACTGAAGACGACAGCAAGGATTATACCAAGGTGGTTGAAAAGTTTACTGACTATTTTACTCCCAAGAGGCATCGCCGGTTTGAACGACAGCGTTTCCATGATGAGGTGCAAGGGTCCAAGTCCGTTGAAGAATTTGAACGAGCACTGCATGTTGCAGTCAAGTACTGTGAGTTCGTTGACAAAGAGGAGCAGCTGTGCGATCAGTTTGTTAGGGGGTTATCAGACACAGACTTGAAGCAGAGACTTACCCTTAAAGACAAATTGACATTTGCTGATGCAGTTGCTGAAGCCAGACACACGGAGCATGTCAACCGTGAGATCGGTGCGGAGTCCGGTGCTTCATCCACTGTTACCACAGATGAAGTACGTAGCAAGGCGACGCCCCGGAGACAGCCGAGGGCCCCATCATATGGATCGAAAGTTTCTAACCAGCCCAATAACCCTCCAACAGATCGCAGTGTGAGTGCTGTCGGAGATTCGCCAGCCGAGGAACAGTGTTCTCGATGTGGATACCATCATGGTAATCGGAGGTGCCCCGCCAGTGGCCTTACCTGCCATAAATGTAAGGGTAAAGGCCATTTTGCAAGACAGTGTTTTTTGTCCCGCCGAGGCTCGGTGCAAGAGGTTACAAATGCTGATACCAACCCATGGTTTGAGAGCCTTCTCTTTTGTGGACAATCGATTCCGTTCAAAGTGGACTCTGGGGCTGATGTGACTGTCGTAAGTGAAGGAACTTACCAAGCCCTCAGGGATAAACCCCCCCTTCAGTCATGTGGAGCATTACTCAATTCACCTGGTGGGAAGCTCTGTGTTAAAGGACGTTTTGTTGGGGTCATCAACCACAAAGGTGTTTCTTATCGGTGCAATGTGATTGTTGTCGGCAATGACTTGCGCAATAATTTGCTGAGCCGAAATGTATCCAGCAAGTTAGGCCTAATCAAACGAGTTGAGGAAATTGGCCTACTTAAAATTGATCCAGTGCGCATTGAGCTGAAGGAGGGAAGTAGCCCATTTGCTGTCCACACTGCCCGCAACATTGGATTCCATCTGTTGCCGAAAGTTGAAGCAGAATTAAAACGGATGGAACAGGAGGGAATCATCAAGGAAATTGAGACCCCTACTGACTGGTGCGCCCCAATGGTACCGATCATTAAGCCGTCGGGGAAGATTCGAATCTGTACTGACTTTAAAAGACTGAACCAAAATGTTAAAAGACCGTACATTAATTTGCCCAACCTTGATGACATTGCTCCAAAGTTGGTCGGTGCAAATTATTTTTCTACGATGGACGCAAACAGTGGATTCTACCAAATTCCCCTAGCGGAGGAAAGTATGGCGCTCACTACATTTATTACACCTTTCGGCCGATATTGTTACAGAAGACTCCCCATGGGCATTAACATAGGGCCTGAGGTGTTTCAGTTGAAGATGCAGAAGATGCTCCAAGACCTGCCGGGCTGTGCCGTTATCATGGATGATATTCTTGTTTGGGGGGCTACTCTCGAGGTCCACAACAACAACCTAAAGGCAGTCCAAAGGCGCATTGCAGAGTATGGCCTGACTCTAAACGAAGACAAGGGCCAAATTGGAGCAAAGGAAGTCAAATTTTTTGGCCATCTTCTCAGTGCACAAGGCCTGCATCCGAGTCCCGAGAAAATCGAGGCCATTACCCGAATGCCCCCACCGAAAAATGTTACGGAGCTCAGAAGTTTGTGTGGAATGATTAACTATTTGTCAAAGTTTATTGATGGACTCGCTACTGCCATAAAGCCCATGACAGATCTGTTAAAGTCAGGTGTTGTGTTTATGTGGGGACAACCACAGCAGTTGGCCTTTGAGACAGTCAAGGATATGATTACTCGCCTGCCGTCCTTGAAGTATTTTGACGTGAAAAGAGACATAGTGATAAGTGCCGATGCTAGCAGTTACGGTCTGGGCGGAGTATTGTTACAGAAGACTGAGGCCGGATTATCACCCATTGCATTCGCTTCCAGGGCCCTAAATGAAGCTGAACAACGTTATTCTCAAATTGAACGAGAGTGCCTGGCCGCCACATGGGCCTGCGAGCGGTTTAGGAAGTACATCGTAGGCCTTCCGGAATTTGAGTTGTGGACTGACCACAAGCCCCTGGTGCCTTTGATTGACCGGAAACCATTGGACCAGGTCCCGTTGCGGTGCCAACGATTACTGATCAGGTTATTGCAGTTCAATCCTATTGTCAGTCATAAGCCGGGAAAGCAACTGGTAATAGCCGACGCTTTGTCAAGGAATCCTGCTACTGGACAAGAGTCTGAGAGTCGAGCGTGTGAAAGTCTCGCTAGTGAGATCGCAGTCGACGTTGATGCTATCATTGGTCAGCTTCCAGTGTCCGGTGGTCGGATGATTAAGTTAAGGCAGGCCACAGTACATGACAGTGAACTTGGTGAAATTATAAATTACGTGATTAATGGCTGGCCGGTTGTTAGTGCTATACCGCCCCATTTAAAAGCTTACCATGAAGTGAAGGATATGCTATCGGTGGCCGATGGATTATTGGTGTATCAACAAAGGCTGGTCGTCCCACGGTCCCAACGTTCTGAAATACTGGGACGTCTGCATGAAAGCCACCAAGGATTCCAGAAGTGTTGGAGTAATGCACTTCGTTGCGTCTGGTGGCCAGGAATTCGAGGGGAGCTTAAAATGTTGTGTGAGTCATGTGTAGTTTGCGTTGAAAAACGGCCAGCTCAGAGATCAGAGCCCCTAGTTCCAACCCCATTACCGTCTCGCCCATGGGAGAAAGTTGGAGCAGACTTGTGCTTGCATGACAATCAGAACTACCTTATTTTGATAGACTATTACAGCCGATGGATAGAGATCAGACGTTTAACCTCAATTAGCTCAGCTGCTGTGATTAACAAGTGCCGACAAATCTTTGCTACTTTCGGAATTCCTGATGAATTCCACTGTGACAATGGGGCTCAGTTTGTGTCTGCGGAGTTTAGAAATTTTGCTGACAATTATGGATTTGAAGTCACAACAAGCAGCCCTTACTTTGCTCAAGCGAATGGCGAGGCGGAGAGTGCCGTGAAAATTGCAAAGAATATCCTTTCGACGGCATCCCCAGATGTGGCATTGTTGAACTATCGGACGACCCAGCACAGTTCCACAGGGGTCGCCCCTTCAGTTGCCCTTATGGGAAGAATCTTAAACACAAGAATTCCGATCATTCCCTCTGCCCTGTTGCCCAAAACTCCAGATGATGCCAATATCCGCAAGTCCGACGGCGAGTCAAAGACCAAAGCGAAAATTAATTATGACAGACGACATGGTGCCCGTCCTTTAAAACCCCTTATTTCGGGTGAACAGGTGCTTGTACGAGCTGATGATAAGTGGAAAAGATCTGGGATTGTTGTGAGTGGAGACCCGGAAAACCGCACATATTTGGTGAACACTGACACAGGAGTACAGAGACAGAACAGAGTCCATCTTGTACCGGTTCCTGAGACATCCGTTTCTGTGCCAGACAGTATGACCGAAAAGCAGCCAAGTAGTGTGCAAGATGCCTCAGCCCCATCACCGATCGAGCCTTTGAAGGCTCCAGTACCACTGACTCCCAGACTTACCCGGTTGGCTTCAGGTTGCCAAATAAACAAACCTGCTCGTTTCAGTGACTAATGAACTTGGATCAAAAGAAAAAAAAATCTGTTCATTTCAATGAAGTTTAAATAGACAATTTTGATAATTGTGCGATTTCTGTTGTATTTGAAGTATTTTATTGCTGTTCATTTTATAGTTGCCGTAGTCCCTTTAAGGTGCCAACTTTGTTAAACGGATTGACATTATTATTTTAATAATGAATATTACGTAGTACAGAGTAGGTGTTAGTTATGTTGTTAAAACTGTTCACAACTATATTATGTATAATCTCAATTCAATTTTAAATTGTAATCAGTTTAATTAGATTTCAAACTTTGATCTTAAAAGTAGTTTGGTAAAAGGGGAAGATGTTTACCAATAGTATTTCGTAATGTCAACACCAGAGGGCTACGAGCTAATCTCGCGTCCGACGTGAGAAGGTGAGACTTGGCAGACGACGCCATGACATGCATGATGATGATTGTAACTTGCGACATGTGTGATGTTTTGGATTAAACATTTATTAACTAAACGGACGTTCTAGTTGTCTAAACAAGTATCACAGACTGAAGCACAAAGAACATATTTAGCTAAAAAAATTATGGTTTTACACTGTTAGCGTTCACCCAAGAGAATTTTTTACATGAAGATGTCACATAGTTTGAAAACAATTAATTTTCTTACATGCACTTTTGACCTCTCCTGAAATATGTATGATTTATATATGGAATATAGCTAATGGCTGCTAGGAAACCCCATAGTATCCCTCTTCTAGACCAACTTAGGATACTTTCGCATTGCTTATGCAAATGTTCACAAGTACGTCGCGTTTTACAAATTCGTAGGTTTAGATGTCAAACTTTTAGGGGCAAGGTTGACATTTTTTTGCAGATATATATGCATCAAACTGCGACAATCCACAAAATATTAAGTCTCTAACCATCATATTGAACTTGTTAGAGCTGATCTTAGTGCGTTCACAAGTGCGTCGTGTTTCATGAAACAGACACTTCCTGCTGCTACGTCACCTTGGTTGTGCCAACGGCATGGATACTTGTGAATAATCATTAGAAAACAAATTTAAGTAGCAAAAAAAAAATTTTTGAGAGAAATCTGAACTCAATTATGCGCAAAATAAGCATATTTTTGAAAATATGATAAATGAGAGAAAACTGTTAAAACCCTTATTTTTCTCCTAATTATGCTATAGACAGGTAATTATGGATTAAATCCAATATCAATAATGCCAATTTGAAATATCTTAGTCTCTCAGATCCAGAAAATGTAGTGCCTTGGTTTGCATGTGATTTCATCAAAGGGTTTTAAGCCTGCATAAGGGAAAAGGAAGTCATTATGAAAATAATCGGATATCCCCAAAAAACTACACATCAACCCATATCTTTGCTGCTTGCATTCATTTCATAGAAATCCCTATTTCATTGCTCAAATTTTGAGTTGACTATTGCCAGCTTTATGTATTTGCTCGCAAGATGTGAAGTGTTGCAGCCATATCATCTCGCTCTAAGGATTTAGCATAGAGGTGGCTTGGTTTTATGTGATTTTATCAGAGGTTTTGGTCTTCGAGTTTTAAGAAGTATGTGCCTTAGGTTGCATGTAATTTCATCAAAAGTCTCGGTCTGCATGATCTACTAAAATGCTCTACCTTGGCATGCATGCAATTTCATCAAAAGTCTTGGCCTTTCAGATCTATTTATATATGCCTTGGCTCATTTGGGAATTCGTGACAAGATCTTGGTCTTCCAGTTTTAAGAAACTATGTCCCTCAGTATGATTTTATCAAAGGGTCTTTTCATACTCGCCCTAGCAGAGAGCCAGTTCGCTGGAACTGGCGGATCCGAGAATCTGAGCGAGTACGAGTTTGGGGTCTTTTAAAAGTCTCTCAGATGTAGGAAAATGTGGTGCCTTGGTCCCCATGTGATTTCATCAATCGGTTTTATGAAATTATCTGCATTGGTTAGCATGTGATTTCATCAAAGGGTGTTACATCTGTCATATCTAGCAAAATGAGGTAACTTAGTTTGTGATTTTATCAAAGGTTTTGGTCTTAACGGTTATGAGATTATGTGCCTAGGTAAGCATGTGATTTCATCAAAGGTCTTGGGTCTTGCTCATCTACAAAATTGTCATGCCCTGCATAGCTACAATTTCATCAAGGGTCTTGGTCTTCTTGATGTCTAAGAAAGTTGTGCCTTGGTTCACATGTGATTTTATCAAAGGTCTAGGGCAGATTTCACAAAAAGCAACAAAATGACTTACCACAAGTTACACTAGCCCAAGACTGATAAGGCCAGACATAATGGATTCGTGGCTTCTAAGATTTTCTCTGGGAGCTTTTTCTGAGGATAGCTGGCAGGACAAAAAAAAGCTTAAATCTAAATCTTTTATTGTGTCAATCTATTATGTAAAATCATTGGTAAACACTGTGATGGAATCGAGTTACATCAGCGGTCTTTTTTTATTTTATCATTTTTTCCAAGTTTATAATGACCATCACAATTACAAATGGTTCCAAAATAATTTTCAAAATGTTTTTTATCAATCACATACCATTACCTTTTGCTGAATTGGTTTTAGCAGATTCCACAGAGTGCCAAAGTAGGCACGTCTGATGACCAGTAAGTATGGTCGTCCAAAATTGTCTTAATGAGGGATGAAAAAAATATATTTTTAAGAGCAAAAAAGCTACATATTTGAGGATTATTTTATTGATATTTATTCTTCGGCTCCCAGATGTACTTAGTAATAGGTTTATTTGCTTCAGGAAGCAACACAGAGATAACAAAAGGGTTGCAAAGTTTAAGGTACCCTCTGAGAGCACTTTTCATGAAATCTGCCCTAGGTCTTTTGGTTTTATGAAAGTGTGCTTTTGTTAACATTAACATTTTTCATCAGTGGAAATATAGAATCATCCTAAATATGTGCCTTTGTTCACATGTGATTCCAGAAAAGGTTTGGGGTCTTCTTGATCTGCAAATGTTTTGTGCTTTGGCTCGCATATATGATTTCGTCATCAAGAATCTTGGTCTGCTTGATCTATATTATAACAATGTTGGAAATTATGTACCTTAGTTTGCATGTGAATTATCAAAGGTTCTTAAGTTGTTGAGATCTAGAAAAATGAGTGCCTTGGCTTGCGGGTGATTCCAGAAAAGCTCCTCAGACTCATTTTGCTTGATCTATTAAAATGTGGCTTGGCTTGCATGCAATTTCATCAAAGGTCCTGGTCTTTCAGATCTATTGAAATGTTCTTTTGCTTTGATGAAAGGTCTTGATCTTCCAATCTAGTAACATTTGTGCATTGGTTCACATGTATTTCATCAAGGGTCATGATCTTCTTGATCCATAAAGTTGTTGTGCCTTGGCTCGCATGTGATTTCAGCACAATTTCCTGGTCTTCCAGTCTTATGAAATTATGTGCCTTGATTTGCTTGTGATTTCATCACAAACTAGAAAAATGTAGTGCCTTGGCTTGCATGTGATTTGATAAAAGGTCTTGGTCGCCTAGATCTCTCTTGATTTTACTACAGGGAAACAAGAAGTGCAACGAAATGACAATGTGTTTGGTGCCCAAGTAGCTTTGCCACGTCACAAATTTTCATGCTCCCCTGAGCACAGACAGTGTATCACACTTGATAATTATTTCCAATATGTGAAACAACACCCTGAATTCGTGATACCTGACATTGCACTGTAAAAAGTGTATGGAGACATGTCATCTGAATCTAAGAATTTATCAACACACAGATAAATTGACCATGTGCTTTGCTCTTGTGACTTTTTTGCAATGTGACATAATATATTGACAGAAAGCGTGTAATGAATTTTTCTTCAATCATCTCATAATCGGGATATAAATTCTACTCAACAAAACTACAAAAAAGGAAAGGGCCGCTGTTGAAAGACTGGAAGAGAGGGATAGAATGCGAGACCAACAGGTGGATGGAGAGCTATGCATAGATGTACAGATAGATAGATAATAATTATATAGATAGATGATTGGGGCTTTACGTCCTGTAGTTATGCACTTGGTAGGCTAAGTAGGGCAGTAGGAGGACACGGCAATGAGGTGAAGGATGATAGAAACACCCAGCCAACATTGGTCCAGGTGATCTGGAAAGAGCTGGATTCGAACCCTCGGCCCAGTGATTGGCAGTCTAGCACAGTGCCATTAGACCAACCCTCCCCAAGATAGATAGACAGATAGATAAAAAGATAGTTAGATAGACAAAAGGAAAAAGGCCACTGTTGAAAGATCGATAGGTAAAAGGATAAAGGTCACTGTTGAAAGATGGACAGATAGATAGATAGATAGAAAGATAGATAGATAGATTGATAGATATATAGATAGATAGATAGGTAGATAGATGGATTGATGGATAGACATAGAGATAATGAGAGAAAGAGAAAGACATAGAAATATCGATAGATAGATGAGACATTGCACGATAAAGAGATAATTATTGATGCATTTATGGATTCATTCACGTGTATATTTTGGTCATTTGATGATATTGATGACAACTATATGTATCGGAGAAAAAATATGTATAAATTGATTACTATTTGATTATAATTATTAGTAATTTTTACCTGACTGGATACAGTGCAATGTCGGACAATGTAAGACTGGTACATTTTCCTCACTGTGATCAACTATGTCACTTTTGCTTTGTTGAGCTTGATCACTCCTTTATTGTCAAATAAAAAGTGCCAATTGATTGTTGTCTTCAACTTGGCATATATTTACACTCAGTGATCAATGATGCATAGAAAAATCACTCGTCACAAGACCACTTTGGCCACAAATCAGTTGATTCTTTCATTGCACTTCTTGTTTCCCTGTAGTAAAGGTCTTGATCTTCCCAATCTATTAACTACAGTGTGCCTTGGTTTGCATGAGATCTTATCAATACAATACATGTGATTTCACGAAAGCATGTAATTTCATCAAAGTTCTTCCCAATGGGCACATCTTCTTTTCACATCATTGTGACCCATTGCGCACTGTTTGTGAAAATTACAAGGAATTGGTAAAAATGACATTGTCATAACTTTGTGAGAAAACCATAATGTTGTGTTCACCAATTATAGCCCTAGTAATGTTGTGTTTATGCTTGTGCCTCTTGGGTTGGTCGTCCTTGTTCTAAGAAATGATCTACCTTTAGTGACTAATTCATATGTGATTTGATCAAAGGGTCTTAAATCTCTCTTGAGAAGAAAAATTAGGTGCCTTGGTTTGTACGTGATTTCGAATAGTTTGAAGGTTCGTGTCTTGGTTCCCATGTAAATTAATTTCAGCAATACGATGGTCTTATAGTCTCTCAGATTTAGCAAAATGAAGTACCGTGGCTTCCATGTGATTACATCAAAGGTCTCAAGAGGTCTTCTAGATTAATTAAAATGTGGTGCTCTTGGATGCGTCTTATTACATCAAGGGTCATGCCTTGACTTGCATGTTATTTCATCAAAGGTTTTAGACTAATAGTTTGATGAAGTTAGCTGAAGTTATGTGTCTTGGTTCGCATATATGATTTCATCAAGGGTCCTGGTCTTTCCAGATCTATTCAAATGTGCCATATATATATATTCTTCATGTTATTTCATCAAAGGGACCAAGAAAGAGGCTCTGGATGGGGGGTTATGGGGGACAGGGAATTCAAAAGTAAAATAGCCAAGGGACATGGGGGACACAAAACCCTTTTTAGAGCCGAGGGACAGGGAATTGAAAATTCAAAATTTTTAGAAAAAATTGCAAAGAAACAGGGAATTCAAAAGTAATATGGCCAAGAGACAGAGGGATGCAAAACCCCATCCAGAACCTCAAGAAAACACCTTTTTCTGGATCTGGTAGAATTTTTGTGTAGTTTGGTGCTCAGGCTTATGTATGCTTAATAATGTATAAGTATGATTGTGACACTGTCAACTATCATTGTAATAAACTATGAAGTCTCACCAAGCACCGATTTACCCAGACCAAAGAGAGGCACATTTGAGGCACTGAATAGGCATATTTGAGGCATACCATGGAGTAGGTAGAGGCATAAGCTGAGATCACAGGAGGTGTAAAGGAGGCATATCAAACTCCTCATTAAATATGCAAGAGGCATATATGAGGCATTTTCGAGGTACATTTGAGGCATATAGGAGGCGTATTTGAGGCCTTCCAAAAATTTTAATAATGCCTCAAATATACCTCTAGATATATTAATGATGTGCCTCAAATGTGCCTCATATGCAAATGAAGAGGCATATTTGAGTCACATAAGAGGTACGTTTGAGGCATAACTGAGGCGTATTTGAGGCATAGGCTCATCATGTAAGTGGAGGTACATTTGAGGCATAAATGAGGCGTATTTGAGGCGTTCCAAATATTTTAATAGTACCTATTCTGTACCTCCGCATGGAGGTACAGAAGAGGCATATCTGAGGCATGAATGAGGCACATTGACAGTTAAGGAAGTGAGCCAAATATTTGAATTTTCAAATAGTACTTCTATCTCAAACAAAGGAAAGACTTGGTACAAAAGCAGAACTACTAAATAAACTTAATGACCTTGATGTAAATGCCAAATGGGTGGCACACTCAATCTGACATGCATTCAGGATTATTTGTCAAATTAAGGAAATTGTTATTCGACTTCTAACAAAAGAGCATGTTGTCATGTGAGTGATAATATAGTCTGTTGAGCAAAACACAAAATTCTAAGAGTTACATCAGCAACACAACCAAATAAATTGAACTAATTGTTCAGAACACCTTTACAATAAAAACTACAACTTGCATATTTATAAGTATGACAAATACAGCGAAGTATAAGTAAAAATGTGACTTACAACATTGGCACCATGCTCCCTAGTTGGGGTTTCCCTTTTCAATGAAAATTTAGGTCACCATAAGGAGACACCCCAGTATAATCTACAGGAGAGGCATGTTTGAGGCGTAAGGGGGAATTCAGGCCACACAAAAATTTGGCTATGTTGGAGAGGCATATTTGAGGTACAGGGTAGAAAAACAGAGTCCAGTTTGAGGCACATTTGAGGCATAGATGCAGGTAATGCTTTTCTTGGTAAGTCAGGGAGGCATGTTTGAGGCATATCATTATGCAGGGAGGCATAGATGAGGCACATCATTAACATTAGAGGCACATTTGAGGCACACTGCACTTGGTAGACTATGCCTCAAATGTGCC
The DNA here is from genome assembly GCA_026936325.1 of Platynereis dumerilii. Lineage (NCBI taxonomy): Eukaryota > Metazoa > Annelida > Polychaeta > Phyllodocida > Nereididae > Platynereis > Platynereis dumerilii. Next base: position 1,883,092 of record JAPTHN010000050.1, on the reverse strand, counting down.
TCAAGTATGCCTCAAACATGCCTCAAATGTACCTCTGAAAAATTTCTATGCCTCAAATGTGCCTCTCTTTGGTCTGGCTAACTTTAAAACTGATTTTACACTTGACCACTCACTAGATAACTGTATTAAAAGTCACTCTTGCAAAAATGTTTCCACCTGGGGACTTGAAGATCTTCTATGTTTATGGTTTCTGCTCCACTGGGTTTATGGACAGGTTGTGGGCCAGTAACAAGCGACCATGCAGTCCAATGGTTGAGGCCTACATACTCATGATACTGATACACTGGCCTATTTTGTTCTGATATCCATGACATTAGTTCAGAGAGTAGACTGTTGCATGTGATTGTCCCACAATGGCCTGCACTTTGAGGAGCTGCAAACGTCCCTTGCATGCATTTGGAAATTGTGCACTTGCAAGGTGTGCACTGAAGGGATGTGCAATTGGCAGGCAACCTGGACTGAGGTTCTCTTCACAAGATCAAAGCCAAAGGGAGACCACGTGCAGCCAGGAGGAGCTCAAGTCACAGTATGATGCAATAGTCATAGGGGCAGGTAAATAATGTTTCCAGCTGATTCTCTTCAAAGCTCTTGAACTTTGTTCTATTGATTTCAGACTATTTACACAGAGCATCATTAAAATGAGGAGACCATTTAATATCCATGGGGGGGGGGGTTATTTTTGAATAAATAATTCCTTGCTAAGTTTTGGTGAAATAAATAAGTAAATAATTTCTTGACAGTCTTGAAATTAATTATTTCTGTTGGAGGTGTTGCTTGATTTAGGAATGATTACTCGGGGACTATGCTCGCTTGAGATCAATAATTTCCCACCGAGGAAAACTCCAAGCGCCCCTGATTATTAAATGGTATTTATTATGGTAGCCCCTAATTTGCAGTTAGCATATCTATATAGATATATAATTTACACTAATTTTTTTCAGCTCTCCACTTGAAATTTTTTATTATGCCATTTTACTACAAATTGTGGGTAGACTCAGTTTTTTTTCCGTAGACAGAAAATCTGCAGGTAAATCGAATTCAAGAAGCAAAAAATATTAACACGTCTGGTGTTAGGGGGTGACCATTTAATTTCCGGGGGTGGCCTGGAGTTTTGTAAAAACAAATAATTTCCAATGCATTTGTGAAACATACGTGATAGATTACATAAATGACTCCGAGTGAATATCTCACAGGAAAACGAAAAGTAGAACAAAAATAAGCTGCCCATGACAACTTGAATATCTCAGAGATATCTTTTCCGTTTTCTTTGACAGTGTTGTTCAGCTTGTAAAGCTGTGTATTGACAATGTTCCTATGTATTTGTAGCTTGATAGCTTCATTTTTGTCTGAGCCAGCAGGCAGCAGACCCTGCATGCACATAATCCTCTTTTCGAAAATTTGATTGTCCAAAAAAAATATTCCAAAAGGTGCGCAAACTCCTAAAATTATTTGTAATGGCATCCAAGGAACCTAAACCTTAAAATGTTACAAAAGAAGTCCTCAAGTGTCTGTTAACTATGACTGAGAAACACATTTTTTTCCAGTCACTTGATGAAGTATGCCCCAGCTGATGGCTCCCCTGCATGGTGAAATAGGTCATATCCATTAGAAAAACCACTGATTTTTGAAAACAGGGGTAGGCTCACTTGAAAGGCTGATGGCTCAGCCAGGAATAATGCCTCTAAGCTACAAATATGCTACATTTACGCATGTCTTATTAATCAACATTATATACTTTAGGCCTGTATGCCTTCCTGAATAATTTTGTCTGTATACTTCCAAAACAAAATCACCTTGGAACATTGTTTTGGTATTTTAAGTCCAATGTATTCTCAAAATCTCCAAACTACAAATTAATTATGAACTTGCCTATAACAAAATGTATTCAGGAACAGCTGCGACCGGTTCTAAATCCCCTGGTAAAGAACAAGTTATGTTCGAAGAAAAACAGCTTCGAAGAGACTAACTCGTCCCACTGCCTCTTCGGAGGTTAGGTACATGATATCATCGCAACATAATGCCTTTTATTGCCTTTGATTTTTTGAATGATTCATGACTGCAGTTGAACCTCTCACTGACTATTTGTGTTTGCATTGCAGGTCACAATGGACTTGTTGCAGTAAGTGCCTTCATTTAGCTGTTAAAATCAGATATATATGGTTTACGTAAAGCTTTTTAGTAAAGAAGTCTCTGGAATTACTTTATAATAGGCATTTTAAAATTTTCTTGGTACATTTTCATGATTAATCATCCTTAAATCTGGTAGTTGTAAGAGTAGCCTAATATCTTAGCATATTGATGAGTAGGTATTATTTTACAAAACTACCATGCCAAAGCCACACCAATGACACTATATTATCTTTACTCTTGTCAGATGACGGTCATCTTTTTTCACAGTAATATTCTGTCTGTCGTCCCGGATTCTCCACCATGTAGTATATATATACTAATACTGTTGGGTGTATGCTCAACAGGTTTGCAGAGAGAGACTGGCTTTACTGTCTGATTGTTATCCAGGACAGAACTGGTTAATTTGAAAAATAAACCCTTATAAAGGGGCACACAACATATGAGTTAATGGAACATGACCAGAGTAGAGAAACCTTTGTCTTAGATTAAGACTTACACCAATTAACGTGTCTACCAGAATTTAATTTTAACCAAACCCTTAAATAAGTTAAATTAAACATAAGATTCCATATCCGGAATATATATTTCTTATATAATTTGTACTAACACCTATGTCAGATATTCTAACATAATTATGGTAAGAGTGAATTAATAGAATAGAATAGGTATCTAATTTGAAAGTATATATATGACCTTGCGTGGGAAGAATCGGTAACAATTGCAATTTTTCTACCTCTTGCTTGCTACTCTAGAAATATTCTGGCAAGCAGACAATCTTCATCATATGCTTGCCTTCCTATAAACAGGCTGCCTACCTGGCCCAGAAGGGACTGGATGTGTGTGTTCTGGAAAGAAGGCATGTCATAGGGGGAGCTGCAGTCACAGAGGAACTTGTTCCAGGTTTGTTTTAAGTTATGTCCTTTAATAAATTATTACAAGGGTCCCGTAAGTAATCTTGGATATTTTGAGAATTCTGCTTCAGATTTTTATGGAATTTGTCGAGGTTATTCGCCTGCATATATGTATATTATACATTGACACTGTGCGTGTTTGCAGATTGTTGGCTTCATTGATGTCTGAAATATCAGACTCTGAGTAAGAGTATATATATACATGCTTTCAAAAATATTGTGCATAGGCTTTTTTTTAAGAATTACAAAAGAGTCCTCAATCTGTAATCAAATGATTTACATGTCACCAGAGATGCTCTATTTGGGGCTTCAGGGAGTTATGGGAATGATCTGAAGATATATGAATTTGAATTTTGTTTATTTCATAACCATGTTTTGTCTGTTTGTTCTGATTTTTTCTATATTTTCTTCTTTACCAGGATTCAAATTCTCTCGTGCCTCCTACCTGTTGAGTCTGATGAGACCTCAAATCATCGAAGACCTTGAGTTAAAGGTATGCTTGTGGTGTCTCGTGTTCTCCTTATTTCATGGTCCTTCACTTATTCTCCAGGGTCACCCCATGATCTGTTATACCAATTATCTGTTATGAAGCAGGTGCTCGACTGGCTGGCAGATTGTCAGCTTGGATGTTCCCGGCTGGCAAAGTTGTCAGCTGGAAGTCAATTTTTGGGTTCGACCAATGAAATTTGCAGTCAGGTAATGAGAAAGCAGTTGAGGCCACTGGCTGGGAAAAAAATTATTCATTACAGCTGGCTGGGAGGTGCTGAATGACGCTTTAGGTGACTGGCAACCTAGCTGACAGCATAACAGATATTTTCTCCCAGTTGCATAAAAAATGAATCTTGATGTCACAAAAGATGTGCACCAAGACCTTACACTGATATGGACATTATAATAACACACTGTCATGAGGTGCCCCTGATTCTCCCATATTTAAATGTTTGAGTAGGTATTGTTAGTACATGGTATTAAGCTGGTCATTCATCATGGCATAGACAATATATGCGCTTATCACAAATCTGGTTAAATATCGATAACTTTTTTCATCCATCCATTCTGGAATTTCAAGAAAGCCTTTTGTGTCGTGTCCATTTAATTTCTTTGAGAAATTATTTCTTTCCATGATCCTAATTGAAATTGCAGAAATATGGTTTGAAGATTTACCTGAGGGACCCAGGCTCATACACTCCCCTCAAGGAACCTTCAGGTCGAGACGGCAAAGCGAGGTCCCTGCTGCTGGGAAGAGATAGCCAGGAGAACATGAGGCAGATCGCCCAGTTCTCAGAGAAGGATGCACAGGTTCGTCAGCCAATTGGTAACTTATTATTATTAGCCCTTATTTCTAGGCACAGGAACTTAAATGATACTTCTATGGCACTGCCAATTTTCCATAAAGTATAGAGGATATACAACTACTTTTTAGCAAAAATAAGTCAATTTTGACTCCATCCCATATGGGATGACAAAACCTGGTAAACTGTCCCGACTGACGGGAGTCTCATACAACTGCACAGTGTACACACTAACCAATAAGAGGGTATGCCGACGATCTCCAGCTAACCAATGTTCTGAATTAAATAAGCAGACTGCTTCTGTAAATTAAAACACATCTCAAGACATAAATATGTTTTGTCTCTGTTTCAGAATTTTGGCCCATATGAGTCACTTCTGGAGAAGATGGTTGAGGCTTTGGATCCTTTGTTGGACAATCCGCCCCCTAACCTGACAAAACTAGCAACAAGTAGTGCAAGGGAGAGATTCAAGCTCCTCATGGATGCGCGGCCTGCTCTCAAGAGCGGTGTGTTGCTTATATACTCAAGCTTATTTTATTATTATGGAATGGTCAACAATTATTGAAAACTGAAGAAGGTTTGAAGAGTGAACTTGGAGCGTTCTAAGCTTGAAAGTTGGCGTTGCTCTTGCCACTGACTACTTGGTCATCTAAATTTGAAAATTGATTTTTTTTTCGTTGCATTTGAATAACAATGATCTGTAAAATTTCAGAAAGTCATTTCCTTTGCAGCCAAAAAGCTTGGTTCCAACCTGACCGAGTTCTTTGAGCTGCTGACGGGTCCTGCCTCCAAGGTGCTTGACAGGTGGTTCGAGTCGGAGCCACTCAAGGCCACTCTTGCTACAGGTGCATTGTCTTGGCATTTTGTAATACATTCTGGAATATGATTTTGTGATTGATTGTGAATGAATACCAATTAACATGACTCATTGATGAATGATACTGTGCTGCTTAATTCACAGATGCTGTGATAGGAGCGATGAACAGTCCCAAGCTTCCAGGCAGTGGGTCAGTATATCTTTCATCTGTTAAATAATTCTCTGAAATCTCTTTGAATTTGTAGTACCTGCGTTTGTTTCCTTGGCATTGAGAGAAGACCAAGTCATACTGTGGACAAAATTTTGCAAAATTTTTTGTGTTGGAGATGCTTTTTACGACACCCTACCTCTTCCATAAGTTAAAAATGTCAACCGAACATTCAGCCAGCTGATACTGTTTTGTGTTATGGAGGTAGATTTGAAGCACCACTTGACATTAACCAATAAGGTAAATTTGTTCATCATTGTATTTTTTTTGTATTTGTCAAATTATTTGATGGCCATGGTGCCTGTGTAGGTATGTCCTGCTGCACCACGTGATGGGAGAACTGGAGGGCATCAGAGGGGCTTGGGGCTACGTCGAGGGAGGCATGGGAAATGTGTCTGCGGCCATCGCAAGGTCCGCCAGGGCTAAAGGAGCATCTGTCTTTGTCAACACAGTACGTATCACTAGCTTGACTTGTTTAACACATGCTGGGTACATGTGTGTATTCAGTTTAGTTTCCTCACCAGATTTATATGTTTCTAATTCCAAACCACACGGAATGACCAAGAGCTGGACAGTTGAGTCTTGGCTGGTAAAATAAATGTACTGGTGTTTTCCACTGTCCTCTGAGTCACCAAAGCACTCCAAAGTTGGCAACTCTCTGGTCCCCAATCTAATTTTGATAGAAATATGCTCAAGGAATAAAGCGGCAAATGCTCATAATTTAAGATTTCAAAGTCAGAGCTTGCTAGGACACATTCTCTCTATTACGTTTCGTGGTGTGAAGATCTCTGTGTTTTGCAGCCAGTCAGTCGCATCGACAGCAGTGGGTCGGTGGTCAGAGGAGTGGTCTTGGCTGATGGAAGAGAAATCAAGGCCAAGACTGTCTTGTCCAATGCAACTGCCAACGTCACATTCCTTAGTTTAATGCAGGAGGTAAGAACAAGCTGCTTTGTTTATCGTTGATTGCAATTGATTAATCTTGGTTTTGGGTTTATATTTGTGCATTTATTTTCTTCTTGATTGACTTGGTCTCCTTATGATTTGTGAGGTACATGCAGGTTATGACCATTCTTAAGTGTTCTGTTTCTTTTAACTGACTTTTATTATTTCTGAAGGATCAACTTCCATCTGATTTCGTGCGCAGTATTTCCTCTCTGGATTACACATCACCAGTCACCAAAATTAATGGTATTTCAACTTTAGATATTAGTGTATAGTTTTTGACAAACATCTATACATTGATGTGAATGTTCTTGAACCAGTTTTAATCTTGACGGTTAGCTCTAGCTTACCAATATCTTGCCAGTCCAGTATTTGCTACCCATGGGTTCTACTTCTCTGTCACTCTTCTTTCCAACACCAGTGGCAGTAAGCAGAATCCCCAACTTCTTGGCTGACCCTATTTCCAAGAATGAGGCAGCTCCACACCACAGGGGCACCATCCACCTGAACAGCGAGGACAGTCAGTTCATCCACGACTCCTTCGTCCAGGCAATGCACAGTCATATGCCTTCCAAGTAAGAAATTCTCTTCTTTGATGAAAACAATATCTCCTTTGGTCATAAGTGAAGTATTTTAAAATGCCACTCATTTTGGCATGCTGTTGAAAGTAATCTGTGGCAGCACCCATGATTTCCTGCCCTGAATCCCAGAACGAGGCAGCTACTCCTGAACAGTCACTTGAACGGGTATCTTTAATTTCCCAGGCCCATCATTGAGATGACAATTCCGTCCAGCCTTGACCCAACTGTAGCCCCTCCTGGGGCTCACGTGGTCCAACTGTTCACTCAGTACACACCTTACTCATTCGCGGGTGGTATTCCATGGGATGATGCAAAGAGACAGGAGTATCAAGATATCGGTAATTGCACTTTCTATTTCTCAATTGACAGATTGGTTATTGCACTTTCTATTTCTCAACTGACAAATTGGTAATTGCATTTTCCATTTCTAATTGCACTTTCTATTTCTCAATTGACAAATTGGTAATTGCAATTTTATTCCTATATTGAAAAAATTCGTAATGGCACTTTCTTACTTCTTCATTTACAATTTGGTAATTGCAATTTGTATTCCTTCATTGATGAACAACAGTAGAGAATGGTTATGTTGAGAGAAGGCACAAATTGACTCAACTGCTAAAATGTCGCTTTGGAAAATTAAAAGGGAAGATTATTATTGAGAAAAATTCCAATTAAACAATTTGCAGTGTTCAATACGATAGAGGAGTATGCCCCTGGCTTCAAGCAGAGTGTCATTGGCGTGGATCTGCTCAGCCCTCCCGACCTGGAGCAAGTCTTCGGTCTCACTGGTGGGGTGAGTTCTTTTATTCTCTCTTAAGTTTTGTTTTTAAAAAAGTGTAGCAACCCCTAATTCCTAAGTGGCTACATTTTTTTGTTGATGCTTATTTGAAAAGGAAACAACTGAGCAGTAATGGAAATGGAAAATTTTTGTCGGGGGAACTACCGGCTGTCACGGCAGAGGCGCGCCATTCCAATTTTTTAGCCTGGCTCACCAGGCTAATTCAGGAGTAATGGTCTGAAAATATTGTCTGTCAACTCTACTGTTCAATAACTACTGGTTCAATATATCTGTTTTTGTGTTTTATTCGTTTGTTAGGGTAGCTAGATGTATGGAAATTACTTTTTTTTTTCAATTTCAAAATTTTCTTTTTCCCAAAATTGTTTTTTCCAAGATTTGAAAAAAAAAAAATTTCAACTTTTTTTCAATTACACTGATTTTTTATTTTTTTTTCAATAAGAGGAAATCGGGCAACCCCTCCTTTTTTCAAAATTTAAGCATTTTTTGCTCCAAGATTTAAATTTTTTTTTCCTAAGGCCACACATAATTGATTCTTAGCTTCGCGGACCCGCCGACACAATAGATTTCCTGCCGATGGAAAAAAAAAAATTTTTTTTTTTTGACATTATAAAAATTTTTTTTTTTCACCTTTTTTTTTTTTGTCCTACCGACTGACCCTAGAAAAAGGGCCTTGAGAGGAATCCGAGAAGCTAAAGATCAATTATGTGTGGCCTAAATAAAAAAAAATAAAAAAATAGTTTTCCTAGATTTAAAAAAAAATACAATTTTTATGTTCCAAATTTTTTTCAATTTCGCCAATATTTTCAAAGGAGGAAATTGTTCGACTTCAAGATTTAAAAAAATCTTACAAATTGTTTTTCGTGGTTATTTGGATATATATATTATTTTGTTCATGGAACAACCACAATAACAGCACTTCAGCAAAGCCTTCAGTGAATATGTCAGAAAGAGCTCCTACACTGACCAATCACAGCTTTGGCTGCGTGCAGTCAAGCATGATATTCATGAGATATTCATGAGATATTCATGACATTTTCATAACATTCCAGCGTCGCACTTGCGCACTAGCATAATGGCGTCATTTGAAAAGGAAAAACGAGTGTGACATACTCGGCCGTCGTGGCTAAACCGTAGCTCGCACGGGAATTGCAGACCACTTTTGGAAACAAGCTCGCCACAAGCTCCATGCCGATGTGTATAACATTGCTGAGACTTGAATATTTAGTTCCGAAAAAAAGCTTTAAATAATTGAATCGATGATGTGTACTGTTCCAAGGTTGGAGTTATTTGTCTAGGGTAGATTCTCTGGGTGAATAACAGCACTTCACTTGCCGCAATTCAGAACCACTTTTCTCTGCCATTTCCAAAAAAGTAGACTTAACTATTTCACCAGCATTGCTACATATTTTGTCGTCATCACTGCCACATATTTTGCCGTCATCACTGCCACTTGAGCCAGGCTTTGAATCCGCAGCTTCTTGTTAAAAGGACAAAAGTTCTGAAACCAATAATACCAGGGGAACTGAAAAAGTGAAGATGATAATTATATATTTCCACTGATGATTGGGGGAGCTGTAGCAGGTGATAGCTCCCCGTTTTTTTTATCAAGGGAGCTCAGCTCCCCCTAGCAACCCCCATTCCATCACTGCAACTGTGGACTATCACAGAAATCATGTAAGACCAATATCAAGGGCGACATTTTCAAAATGAAATGGTGGGGCATCAGGCAATTTTTTGCATGAACACAGCAAGAGTTCTGGCAGTTCTGATTATTTTCCTCTTTTTGCAAAAAGTGCAGTTGCATAGGACTGGAATAGTTCTCTTCAACCTGAAAGAATTCTACTGTAGGCATAGTTGCCAATCTTAAGTCTGTTCAGAGCCATCACTCAGACATCAAAGATGACTTTCTGTTTTGCTGGATGATAGTGGTTTTGAGTGAAAAGAGAGAAGCGGCAAATGAACTCAGGGACTTAAAAATTGTCTGAAATTGGGAATGATCAAGTCACAAGATTGAATTGAGATCTATAGTGACTGAACTGAGAAAACATGAGAGATATGTATGTCTGCCTTATAAATACGAGTTTCTTTAATATTGAGTGACTGGAAGTCATATTTCGAATACAGGTCAACTAGTAACCATGCCAAGGTGTAACCAAACCAACTCATAACCATTTTTGATTTTTCCCAACCAAGTGGTAACCATGGCATTTACTAATCAATTGGCCATGGCCAGGTTGTAACCAAAAAAAGAAAATTATTTACCAACTCGTAACCATGCATTGACAGCTGCCAACTGGTAACCAGGGAAAATCGGAGTGAACCAACTCGTAACCAACTCTTAATCACCAGTATTTCGGCTATTTTATCATTGTAATTCTACATATTTAGTATAGGTAATTTATTATATTTGGAAAATTATCATAGGCCTACACAATCATGTTGTTATTTATTTATTGAATGTACAGATTCTTGGGTTAAATTTTTACCTTCAGCGAACGAAGTTCGAAGAAGGTATTGTTATCACTTTGGTAAAATGTTGTCCGTCCGCCGGGCGGGCGTCCGGGCGGTCGGGCGGCGGGCGGATAGATAGTTTCCGGGCCAGAACTCGGGCCCTATTGCATGTACATAGATGAAATTTGGTACACGTATAGCCCATATGGTCTAATTGTGCCTTTTGATGGTCTGATTGATGGATAATCCATACTTTTTGAAATATTGAACAAAAAGATAAAAAATTATTTTTTTCGTTTCCGGATCAAGACTCGGTCACTATTGCATGTACATAGATGAAATTTGGTACACATATAGCCTATATGGTCCAATTGTGCCTTTTGATGGTCTGATTGATGGGTATTCTATAGTTTTTGAAATATTGAGAAAAAATAATAACAGTTTTTTTTCATTTCTGGCCCAAAACTTGCCCAGTATTGCATGTAGGCCTACATGGATGACATTTCATAAACATATCACCTATATGATGCTCTTGTGCCTTTTGATGGTGTGATTCATGGTCATTCTATACTTTTTAAAATATTGACATAATATATTGCAAATTATAATTTTTTGTTTCTGGCCAAAAACTTAGCCTCTCTTGCATGTACCTGGATAACAATTCATCCACATATTGCCTATAAAGATCTTTCACTGGTCTCATTGATAGCTAGTTTTAACACTTTTTAAATATTTAGAAAAAACTTGAAAAATATAAATTAATATACTTCTCGGTTTTCGACCCACAGCTCATAACCTATTCCTTGTACATGTATGAAACTGCACCATAATATGTGTAAATTTGTCTAGTTCAGCCTTTCCATGGTTTTACCTACGCTGGCAGGCAGGCGGGCAGATGGTAGGGCAGCGGGTATATAGATAATTTCAGGCCAAGATTTGGCCACGATTGCATTATACCAATTTTGTCAACATTGATTGATTGATTGATTGATTTATTCGGAATCACACACAGTCATACACTTACATTCACACAAAATGATATGAAGGGATGAGTGAAGGTGATCCCGGGATGACACACTAAAGTCTACTGACTTATTAGGCCTGCCTGCAGCAGGGCTTATGTGACGAGTCAAGCTCTCTCTGTCTGTATGACGCTGTGCACAAGATTCTGTTAAAACTATGTACTGCATGAATCTGATTCTTTGTAGTATTCTTACTAGTGGGTCATTCAAGGCTCTTTTCGAATTTGGCTGGTCTCCGTCACTTATTTAGTTATTTAATTGAAAATATCGTGCCACTATTTACAGCAAGTTTTTACAAATTTATGAATAAAGGAGAGAAAGAAGGAAAGTAAAAAGGAAATAAACTAGGAAAGAAAGAAGGAAAGAAAGAAAGAAGGCAAGAAAGAAGGAAAAATGCATTTACCAAACACCAGCTTCATTAACAATTTATTAGAGTAGAAGTTAGGGGACATATTGATAAAAAGTCAGATAGATACCTGAGTAAATTTATAGATACGATTCTCACTTATACAATACATAGGTATCGAATGATTAGATAGATAGATAGATATACAGATAGAATGACAGATACATAGATAGACAGATAGATAGATAGATAGATTGATAGATTGATAGATTGATAGATTGATAGATAGAGAGTCAGAGAGGTAGACAGAGAGCTAGAGAGACAGACATAGATAGAGAGACAGACACATAGATAGATAGACAAATAGATAGATAGATAGATAGATAGATAGATAGATAGATACATAGATACATAGATAGATAGATACATAGATAGATAGATACATAGGCCTAGGCCTCGGCAGGCTGGCAGGCCTACGTATACACTCTCTGAGTGTTCGTTCTTGTTTCCAGTGCAGTCCCTGGGTGGTGAGGAGAAACATGATGGCGTTATTGAAGAATGATTAATGTGATGAGATGGAAAATAAATATAACAAATAAGTTGTAAATAAATAAATAAATAATACAGAAAAATAAAGAGACAGTAGAGTAAGTTACATAAAAATAAATTCATTAGCCTCTTCAGCCCGAGTTTGTGTTCTCAGGTGAGCCTTCAGTTTCCGCTTAAAAGTGTCTTTGGATTGAATAGCTTTTAGGGTCTGAGGCAAACTGTTCCAAAGTTTTACTCCTTGGTAGGAGAAATTGCTGATAGCCATACCCTGGGGTCTGTACAAAAAGAAATTGTGCTCAGCCCTTCTAGTGTTGTAGCGGTGTGATGTAACAGAAAATTTTTCTGTTAAGTAGGAGGGGGCTATGTTGTTGTATATGTTGAACATGTGGCCAAGTATCATTTCAGTTGCTCTGTCCTTGGTGTTCAAGAACTTGACCACATCTAGTTCAGACTGTCCAATATGAGAACGGGGCCCAAGATCTAATATAAATCGTACCAGTTTGTTTTGGGGCACTTGTAGCCTCTTTTTGTTTGTTTTGGTTAGTCCCATATACCACGAAGAAACAGCATAATCAAAATGACATTGAACCAAAGCACAGGCTAGCGTAGTTCTTGCTTTAATATTTAAAGCATCTTTGTGTCTATAAAAGAATTTTAATCTTGAGGTGGATTTGCTTACGATGTCACTGACTACCGAATCCCCAGAAAGATCGCAGTCTATTTTAAGGCCAAGGTATTTGACACATTGTTTTGGAAGAATAGTGTTGCCATCAATACAAATTTTGAATTCTTTTGTTTGGTGTTTTTTTCTTTTAGATGAAAAAATTATTACTTCCGTTTTGCCCTTGTGCATTGACAATTTGTTATTCGTCAGCCAGTGATAGCATGCCTCAGCGGCCTGGCTTAACTCATTAGACACAACATCAACATTACGGTGCGATACCAATAAGATTGTGTCATCTGCATATAATATGACTTTACAAGTAACACATGATGGCATGTCATTGCTGAAGATTAAATAGCACCAGGGGCCTAGGATACTACCCTGTGGAACACCACAGGTAATAGACTTTCCTTCGGAATGGTAGTCAGATGTCTTTCGCTGAAGGTTTGCTGCTGCGCAGCCTATGTTTAATGTCATTTAATTTAATTTAATAAAATTTTTTATAAATACATGTATGCATGAGCAACCTGGAGATTGCTTATAAATGATTTGGCTGTCCTGGACCTTGGTTACGGCTTGGTAGTTGGCAAGAATTTGGTGGTTACCAGTTGGTATGGTCATGAAATTAATTTAAGTGCATGGTTACGACTTGGTGCCCCACAAAAAAATGATGGTTACCAGTTGGTAGGATTTTTTGGTTACCAGTTGATTGGTTACTAGTTGGTTAGTTACCAGTTGGTTGGCTACCAGTTGGTTTGGTTACCAGTTGGCATGGTTGCTGGTTGGCTTGATACCCGTATTTCCTTTACAGAACATCTTCCATGGAGCGATGTCCCTTGACCAACTGTTCTTCAGCCGACCAACTCCACAATTCTGTGACTACAGGTCTCCGGTCCAAGGCCTCTACATGTGTGGCAGCTCCGCTCATCCGGGTAATACAGACTATAGTTATAATAACTGTTTATAACAATATAAAATGTTTCCATCTCGGGTTAGGAATGTTTAGCATTGACCTTATAGCAAAACATCATCCATTTCACTTACTTACAGACGGCATGGTATATAATACAAGGTTTCTTTTTCCTTCATTTAGAATATGGACTAGATGATTATATTATGCTTGACATTACAAAGATAGTGGGAAAATACATCTATAACTAAGCAAGAATCTCTGTCAAATGTGATTTTATGTAAACAAAGGTTAGAGGATGTCTAATATTTATTTTTATTTCCCTTATTTCAGGCGGAGGGGTGATGGGAGCTGCAGGAAGACTGGCTGCATCAACAGTCATTGGAGATCTCAAATAGTTGCATCAAATTCGATTTTATTTGGTCCTTTTTTGAGGCAAAATAATTTCTTTAGGCACATATCACATTAATACATAAATACGGGATGCTTTGGGTACAATATATATTATAGTTTAATTATTTATTGATGAACATTTATTTGCTCAAGGAAAATTCATATTTTATGAGTGCAAATTCATTTTCAGATTGCAATAATAGGCCTAATTAAGTGCCGTATTTTATATACATAACCACTGCTTTTTGAGAATTAATTTAAGACACTTCAACGTTCCAGCTTCATTCTGACATAATTGTTATAATAAATATTTGCAATTATGCCATCATATTTCTGTGAATTATTTTCATAAATTTACTAAATTTATCATTTTTTGAAACTAGGCGTTTTAAAACATGCTGGCCAGCCAGCATGGCTCTTGCACTGTGATAATGTATGGTAGGCTAATAAATTAGGATCTATATAACAAGGCCGTAGGCTGGGCTGAATCCTAGGAGGGGGCAGAGACTGGTTTGGGAGCATGCGCACTCCGGAAAAGTCCAACAAATTTGAAATTTTTGCATGTAACGCGCCTTTTTTGGTCAAATTGTAGGGGGGGGGGACTGTCCCTTGCCCCCTGCAGGCTATATGGCCCTGTATTGTTGTATGAGCCAGAATTTACTTTCATGACTTTTTTTGTTACGTCTTAGAATGGCCATTTATGGCTGAATAAAACTGCACTGATGACACCCAGCCAAATGAATACCTATGAATTGATGGTACATTGGTAGTGTAAGTGATTTTCTCAGCATAGTATTTAAATTCATGGCTTGAGAACTTTAATCTTGTGAATTAAAGCTGGTTCAAGTTGGGAATGGGGGACAAAATGGCCCAAAATTTTGTGGTGTCCATGCATGACACACAAAGTATCATTGTTATATAAAATTCTCCGGCTGTCGTTCAGAAGTGAATTATATCATAAGCTGTTGTTTAGATTTTCATAAATACAATTTTCTTTCCTTTTCTTCAAAGTTAAAACACAAATAACATTAAATAGGGGTGCAAGTTGCCCACCTGCTTTGGTGTCCACAATACCACTTTTGACAACACTCAAATATAAAAGTGAATTCATTCGCTATCACTGTTATATGAATTCCCAGTTGCACTTTCCATTCCCCTTTGACTGCAAAATAAGTCCATGTAACAACTCCATGTTGTTTGTAAGCAAGATTTCTCAAGCATCTGGGTCCTGGAATCTTCAAATTGCAAAATTTTAAAATGTCATGTCTTGGCCACTCTCTTCAAGCCTTGAATAAAGTAGCCATGGTGAATAATTAGCATAAATGCATTTGTCAACATAAATTACACATTTTTCTGTATAATTTCATCCAATCACAGATGGTTTTACTTTCAGTGCAGTGGTAAGGGAGGCACTTTCTGTTTCAAATACCACCTTTTTTACAATATTACGTCTTGGTCAATAGTTGCAATGTCATGAAATAGTTTCTCAGTTCAATACTAGATAATGCATCACACCTTTGACTCGTAATATCACTGTTATTAGAATAATTTGCAGGGTTCAAGGCTGCAGAATTTGCAAGCAATATACCAATAGGAAGATATTTGGAAAAGATGTAACATGGACAAAATTGTGTCCATGTTACATCTTAGCCTGTTAGTGTCCCATGTTACATCTTGTACAACTTATAGTTTTGCAGCCTTCGTGTGAACTTGGCATTGGGGAATAATCATAATTGTCAAGTAGAAGTATTTTAATTTTTGGAAAAAGTTTCATTCAAATTGTAAGTGACTTGTGCACTACATATTTCAGACAATGAAGCTATCCATCGTTATATCCTTGGTGTCTCTGTTACATCCTGGATATGTTCTAGAAATGCTGTGGTGTCCAATGTTACATCTTTTCATTATTTTTCAAAAATTGATGATTTCTGTCATAAACACTAAATATATTATCCTAAAATTCTGTGAAAACTCATCTTGAATAAATTACAGTGTAATTGTTTCACAGATATGTATAATTTCTTCAAAATTGTCTAAAACATGTCATGGTCTAAGATGTAATGTTCATTGGACATCATTCGAAATGATATTTGGCTAAGACGTAACAAAAAAGTCATGACAGTAAATTTTGGCTCGTATAATACTCACCTTTATGCTATTCCTCTGTGCCTTTACTGGGCATCGACCAGTTGACAGAAGACACAATGACAATCTGCAACGAATCGTGTACTTAATAATTGAATAAATATGTTCGAAATTGACGCGTGTTAGCAGTGTTAGCAGAATTTTGTGTAATAGGAAGTCCTTCAATTTGAGGTCACTTTTCAGGCGGATGGGTGATGGTCTGATGGTAGTAGGCCTATAGAGGTTTTAAAAGTTGCTGAAACGAGTAGGCCTAACTAGTATAAAACCTGGAGTTGAGGTAAGTTCAGGTAACTCATTAAAAATGAACAAAAGAACAATTATCAAAGTGTTGTACCTTGACTGAGTCAGATGACACAAGTCTGTCGGTGACCAACAGCCTACATGTGAGCTCAGAGCTCAAGAAGACAGCTTCTTGCTTCCTGGGACCAAATGCTTCAGCACTCAACTGAAAAGAACGTTTTGTTTACCTGGAAGTCTCACAGGTGCCGCCCTTGTTGTTTATTGATGGAGGGTGAAGGTCTCTAGTGCTAACATCTGGAAGCTTGTAAACAATAATGGCGGCCTGGTTGGCATGTTGTGTCTTTGGGAAACAAACTTTTTATGTATGGGCGTCTTCTGCTTCAAATAATGCTCTAAGATGCATGTCAACTCTTTCAAACACAAGAAGATTGCCCATCAAGGAATGGCAGATGGTGCCTACCCAGGATGAAGGTGAGGAATTGGCCAATTCACTGAGTTCAGACCTGTGAGGTGATTCTGACACATGTATCTTTTTGATATCAAGATTGTCGAAATAAAAATATATCTGTGTCCTTGTTGGCCTAGTATATTATAGGCCTAGTAGTTAGGGACATTGTATAGGCCTATTGTACCAGGACTAAGTAATGAGAGACACAAAAATGTTCGGAATAGTAATAATAATACTCTTCGATTTATATTTTCATGTGTTGGTTTTTGTTTTAATATCAATGAATGAATGATGACACCGTAATACTTTAAACACTCTAATTTATTTCAGTTTCACAATTGGTTAAGAAATTCAACAACCCTGAAGACCTTGTAAACAACCTTTTAAAGAGAAGACCGATTGCTGGGAAACAGACTGAGTGTTTGACTCGTAATGGTAGTTTGTGGAACTTCAAGCTGTCCATGAATTTCCCTGTGGCTATCAATGTTATCGGACGGGGTAGAGCGCCAGCCCAGGCCAAGCAAAACGCTTACCTACAAGCCTGTTCCCTACTTCAGGTGCGGTTCTTAGCATCTTTTCATTCTTTTGTGCTTTAGCATATGAAGTCCTATTTTAGAATGGTCTATATGTTAGACATAACCATGACACAGTCATGTTGGTAAAGCTTGGATCTTTAGGAACGGATGGCTTTGCATGGCAAAGCAAAAATTTGTTGTAGAATATGAGTATTTGATAATCTATTTTTGAGGTCTCAGCTGATATCAGTGCCTAATTAACACCTACTTCGGTTGCAGGACTTATGTCTCGTCAATGCCTACCCGGGTGAAGTTGTCAACTGTTATGAAACAATACTCCAGCTTGACTACTCTGATATGCCCAGCCGGAAGCTGTTTAATAAAAAAGACTTCAAGTTTCAAATGGTCAAGCTGAATGAAGGAGAGATCTGGTCGTGCAGTGTCACTAACAATATGATAGAAGCGAATGGTTATGGCTTGTCAAGGGAAGAAGCGAGGGAAAACGCTGCGTCCAGTATGATGCTCAAGCTAAAGGCGAGTGTGGATTTTAATTAATTAAACTAAATAGACTGAGTTATAAAGTAAGAATAATTGTTCTGTGATGTTATATTTAAGCGAATTAAAAGATTAATTGATAATGTGGCTGTTGCAAGAATTGAAAAATAAATATTCAAAAATCACTGATAAGTGGATGTTGCTTTTAACTCATCCACAACTCCGTCAGTTAGCTCAAGTAATAGAAGTGATTGTAAATTGTGTGATATTTGCAACAGGTGAAGGGTCTTGTCCGAATGACGTCTGACGGCCAGGTGACAACTGTCTCTCCCTTTCGCCTGCACTTGCCCTTCAACTCGTGGGACAGCGAGAGTCCTGCAGACTTCACTTTCTACGTAGATGCTTCTATGAATGGTTTTGGTGCTTACCTGATGAACAAGGACCAGGCAGATGTGGTGCGGTGGATCTCACAGACTTGGCCTCCAGGGGTCCTGGACCATTTGCGAACGCATTCTTGCTTTTTAGAATTCTACGCCCTGTTCTCGGTGGTGTACACTTGGAAGAAAAAATTTGCAGACTCAACCGTGCTGGCTCATTCGGACTCCATCTCGGTATGTCGTTTCATCAACAGCGGTTTTGACCTGAGGCCAAGGAACTCCCTCCTCTTCTTCAAATCTTACAAGGTTCGTATTAACACTCTTTCGGTTTTTTACAACGAGGTAATCGTTGTGTTGCAGAGGCACATGGCCAAAACTTGCATTTGCCCACACGGCTGCATACAATCTTTGTCCTAGCACAACTCATCGCATGTCGCACCTGCTGCTGTCAAACTACACATGTTGCTTTATTTCTGCCTAATTTCGGGAATGACAGAAGTTCAGTCATGTGCATTTCTGAAATCCACATGAAACGATGCTTTGAAATAAACCTTTTTAACATGTGTTCTCCAAGTTATTGCTACCAAGAATCTCATGTACACTGTCAAAAATTACTGGAATTATTTTCTCAAAACTATCTTTGACTTCTAAATATCTTACATTATTTCTTCTACATGCTCCAAAATAGTGATGTCAGTGTCAATAAAATCTTCAGACCTGTCAGAATCTGAAGAATCTGTTAAATAATCCTTTTCACCAGACATTCTGCGTGTTGCTCTTACTCTCTTTTTTAGAATTTATTGTAGGAGGGCCCAATATCCAGTTACTGACAAAATGACCAGCAGAGTGATCTGCAAGTACTAAATAGCTTAAACATGCTCCTGCAGGCCTATCAGTCACCATGTATCCAGTATATGTAATCTCAAGACAGACTGTATAAGCTGTCAGTTCAGAAAGACTACAAAAATGTGGATCTCCATCTTAGGCTATGTGAACAGTCACAGTAAACAAGAACAAGTACGTTTTTACAGCAAATCCTTCACAGTGCACATGCTTATCTGTCATGTGTCATGATGTGGGAAAACAAACCAATGAATTGTCAATCTGAGGTGCCAGTGACATTGCACATGTGTTCTTCAGCTGTGGAGAGTTGGGTAAAAATACCCTTCAAATCCTGTTAAGCATGACCTGTCAACACTGAGATAAGAGGTTGCATGGTGCAGTTTGTTTTGTTTAAGGCCCCATTGTTTAGAACAAGTCAGGAAAAATAATTACCACAGACAATAAAAAAAGAGCAGTGCATTATTATTGCTTGCAAAAACACTTTAAACAGTTCAAATGGGAAGTATTCAGCCTCCTTTGAAGTAACAGAGCAGAGTTGATGCATAGATCTGCAATTCTGCATCCATGGACCTATGTACCAAATGAATCATTCAATGAGTTGTCACAAGACACAATGCAGCCTGGTAAATTTTAACAAGTCTACAAAACCTTCATACTTTCTCCACTTCATTCATGGTCCCTATAGTGAACAAAATTCTTGGCCTTCATGAAAAACAACTGCTAGCACATTTTATAATGGTTTCAGTGTAAATCACCCAAATTAAAGTGCATTCTGGGACTTTTGGTGATGTCTTTACTTCATGTGTATTGCACTCCCAGCCATGCCGGGATACTGGAGTTGTCTGTCGCACTTTGCAACCGAGTTGTTTACGTGCTTGCACGGTATTTTTTTGTCATATAGAAATTTACTCTATTTATTTATGTATAAGATATTTTGATACCTTCTACTATTCATTGTGTTATATTCAAGTTGGTTTAGAGATCGATGCTGAATGACTTTAAATGTGGTCACAATAAATGAATACAGTGATGCAGGTTGACACCGCATTGACAATGTTCACAAACAGACAAGGTTGCCACAAATGAGACTGACGTTTTAATATTCCATCGAGCAAATTCAGAGTATTGTAAATTCGGCAAAAAAAAAAAAAAAAAAAAAAAAAAAGGTTGATATTAGATGTGATGTATATCTTGTTTCCTTTGTAGATGTTTGATAAATTGATAATATTTTGTTGGATAACTAGTCAACCCGATTTAGGGCAAAAAGGCAATTTCAATGACTTCATTGGAAATCTTTGCGAGCAAAATGAATGTGTTTTAACATCCAAACATGACCGTATTATGTTGGTGAACGCGACTGCATTGTAAGGTCTTATAATATGTACTTGTTTCATCTTTCAGTCTCTGATAGAAACATGCATAAAGTACAACATATCACTCAGGGCCCAGCACGTGGCCCGGGACTTCAACATGGAGGCCGACTATCTCTCCAAGCAGCGCGTGTGCAACTTCATTTGCAACATGGAGGACAAACTGGACAATCCTTCCTTCATTTCTAAGAAGGCCAAACAACTGCATTTCTTGAAACCCTTTATTTATGAGCGTTGGCGTGAAGCTTGATACAAGCAGTATTGTTTAAATCAAATGCATATTATGTTTATTAGTGTTCATGTGTTAATTATTGTTTATTTTGATAAAAAGAATTCCCAAAAGCCAGCTTTGTTGGATATTTTTTTGCCAAGATATAAGAAAACATTATTATAGTACTCAGTCCTTCTTTCAATGCTTGATTGGTTTTAAGGCACTGAATGTACTTTTCTGCTATTCTATCCTTAATTGGATCAAATAGCCCTGGGCCTATACCTATAGATGCACTATAGGAAGTCATCTCTTTAGTGAAATGGGGTCTACTGTTGCAACGGTTGTCTATTGAGTCCTGCTTTGCATGGCAAATCGTCAAATAAACTAAACTGAAGCTCTCCAATGCTAGAGTTCTTGAGAATTAAGGAACAAGAATCCGCGGATTGCAAAATGGAGTGCCATGCATGTTCATTCTTGTATTTGTGAATTATTCTGAATTTCACCACAAAAAAAACCATAAAACATAACCTAATAATTCAAGATTTCAGTCCAAAAACTGGGACAGTCAAGAGCGACCCCTACTGCAAGGAAAGTCGGGAAGTGATGCAGCATGCTTCACTGATTTCACGTGGCTCTTTCAGTGGCTCCGAGAGATGTTGCCACAGGTCTGTCATTAGCTTACATGAGTGATCAGTCAATTAAAATGCAGCTGGTGTGAATCGGTATGAATGCTCAGAATTGGTGATATGAAAAATGCTTTACTTGCATTGATATCGGAAGTTGAAAAGATGGACTTCTCTGTTGTTATTGCAGCATTGCGAAAACTTGTGTCTATTGATATTGATAACATTTTCAGAAAACAAACTCAAACACTTTCAAGTATTAAAATTTTCCCAACCTTTGGAGGCCTTTGAAGACAGTCTGTTTTTTTTTCTTGGGCCTAAGCTTGTGAAATGCATGAAGGAATAAACATTATATATTCTGTCGGTGTGTTCATTTGTCACATGTATCTGCACCTATAGATAGATCATCATGATCATTGATCAATTTAAGTGTTTAAGGCCATTTTATATTCATAAGTTATACATAAATAATTCAGAGTCCTTCGAGCTAATCAACATACACAACATTAGCAGAGAAGTGGGCGAAAGGACCTGGTGAGTGATAAGAAACAGACCTTTGTGACATGAAATCAACATACAAAAAAAAAGTAGCAAATTTGAAGTTGTACCATCTACCAACTTTGCAACCGACAGGTTCTTGTTTTTTATTTCCAGGCCAAGTAAAATAAATTTAAATGTCCATAAAAACTATCAAATCCAAGTATTGCAAACATCATTTCAAGAAGCAGAAGCTGTTTTCTAATTTATAATTTCTATACAATTACATTTCAAAGGATCGTTAATTGTAATCAGCCATGACACCTTCTTTGAAATAGGTCTGTCAATTCAATATAAAAGAAAATCTATTCAGGCAACTCACTGAAGAGTAATTTGGATACATTTCACTTCAGTTGAGTGTAATTATTCTCAATTGCATGGTTTCTTAATATAGACTTCCAACATGCATTGACCAAGATCTAAATTAGGCTAATGCCAATCCATAAGTAACTAATTGTGTGCTCAAATCATGCTAATAACAATCAACTAGGCCTACCAGAGTCCAAAGACTGGATTTAAACAAGGTCTGGATCACTGGATCCTGCTTGGATCTTCAAGACATTTTTGGCGGGAAATGACGTCACGCGCAAATCTCGCGAGATCCGTGATTTCAAATGGCTGCCATGCTGATCTGTTTTGGTCATTTCTCCAAGTTTACTTGGCCAGAATGTTAATAAAACATGTCCTCTTCAAACACATTATGCGGCGGAGGATAGTTCTGTAAACTTAGTTCAACACAGGTGCCTTTCTACTCCATTCTATGTATTCTAAATGGTATTTGGTGATCGAGTATTTGGTTGAGGAGTGCCTGTTTGCTTTCAAAATGGCTATCCTCAGTCAGGTTGCCAAAAACGAAGGTAAATCCTGTTTTCCCAAATGCTCCATTCAAGGCACTGACACCTCAAAAACGTGCCTGGCGGAAAGGATGCTGTAATTTCATTAGCATTAGATGAACTACTGTGATGCTCAAGATGCTCAAAGCCACACATTGAGGTTTTGAAAATTGGACAAAATTTTCCATTTTATTCTAAAAATGGAGTGACTACTGTCACTCCATTAAAAACGACATTTCAAACAAATTAAAGTGGTTTTTATTCCCTGGCCTATGTTGACTTTACAATATATACGAGCATTTCAACTCCACGTCAAATACTTGAGTTGTGGTCGATTCATTACAACGTGAGCAAGTTATCATGGTTCAACAGTGCTGTGATCTTCTGAAATGACCGCAACACAAAAATATTGTTCAGCAACGTTCCATTGAGCACAGCTTCTCTCGTGGTCAATTGTTATCCCATATGAACGGTCATTGGTCCATCAATTTGATACTAACAGCAAAAAAGCCAAGAGTGAGTGAAGAGTTGTAAAATCATTGACTTTGTGATTGACTGTAGGCCTAATGATTCCCGTTTGTGCAACTTCTTGATGTGGTCAATGTCATCCTACTTGATTTGTGCACAGACATTATTGTGAAAAATACAAGTGAAGACTTCGGCTTTTTCAAAGAATAAACATGTAATTTGGACATTAACGAAGAGGCCTACCCACAGGATTGACCAAGTATAACATGAGCAACAAGAAGACCCTGCAATGGTCTGGTAAATAAATTAAGAGACAGAGTACGAGTGAAGTTCTGTATTTACAAAAGGCTGTGATTTGAAGATTTAGAAGCCCCCAGGCCTGAGAGACTCCAGGTAGAGGAATTCCAGCACTCTGTAGGGGGAGAGGAGTTTGCAGTTGCGGGCTGAGCTGGTCGTGATGAAGGTGCTGCCTATGTTCAAGTTGGAACCTGGCAAAAGAAAAACATGGTATATCATTTTTACTGTCGATAAAAGTCAAGCGCTTACAGAATTGTAGTGAAATGTTCCTTGTGAGGTCATATGTCCATCCATGCCATGTTATTCTCTCTGACTCATAAGGAATTTGTGAGGTCATACAGTATACTTTCAATGCCGTCAAAACAAGTCACCAACTAAGTATCAATGTTATCCTCTAATGTTCCAATTATATCAGAATGAATCTCTGTGGAAGTTATCCCCTTCAAAGTCAGACATACAAAGTCAGACGTAATATTATGTTAGGCTCAAAACTTTCCAAACGACCCTCATAGGATTATAACCACATGTGAACACTCAAACAGTCGTCTGAAGACTGCAGCCAGCCACCACCACAGGGGGGGGGGGGATAAAGTGTCTTGTAACATTCAATATCAAACACTATTTCAAAGAGGACCATCCTAGGTACTAACCAAAGAAGTTTCAGAGCTTAATGCCTCCTATGTGTTGAGATACGTATATATCAAAATTAAGTTTTAAAACTCTTTTAAAAATGTGATCTATGAAAGGATAAACATAGAGATGTTTTGGCACCAAATATACGCAGCTTCTTTATCATTGTTTTTCCGCATAGGCTAGCTTGTATTTTTTTTTTATTGTGAGTAATTCCAAGTAGCTGGTACTTCTATGAAATATTCTCCTTCCACTTCTTTGACCCCCTTTTAGCGGCATGTCCCCATAAATTGAAAAATTTCGCCTGGTTTTTTACTCTAAATTGCCAAGTGGGATCCAAAGAACAATAGGAACCTCAGCAAACTATATATCAAACTGACCGTAATCAAATGAGCTATCAACTGATGCAATTTCCAAGAATAAAAGAATAGAAGATGAATGTTGAAAAACATGTAAGCTCTAGATGCATACATAGAGAAGGTGAATATACGCATTCCCGTGCTACAAGCCTTAGCTTAATATTCGCGCAGCGAAACGGCCGAAGGCCGTTGAGCGAAGCGAATTGAGTGCAAGAGAAGACTTCAAAAATCTGTGCAGTGATGGTCTCAACAGTCCACAGTTTGGAATTAGGTCAAGTGGGTCCAGCTTCTTATCAATGATTTAGTTTCGTCTTTAACAAAACATAACGTATTCATCTTCAAAAGTGTCTTAAAAATTCAATTTTCTCTAGTAATATATCCTGTGCCAATAATTTTTATGAAATAGTTAATTATTAGCATTGACAAGCTAAATCAAATAACATGTGATTCATTTAATTTCAATCAGACAACAAGAAAACATAACAAAATTAAAGTTACATAATCTTATAATCTGATGATTATGTAACAGTGAACAGATAATCTACATGCAATGTTATTGTTTTCGTATTACTATATATTTATACTATTATGTAATATCAACAATCTAACATAGACTTGACTTTGGCAGCTTTCAGTGCTGTCTGCCTTTTTACCATTTATTTAATATACATATCTATCTATCAATTCATCTATCTATATGTCAGTCATTATATCTATCTGTCTATCTGTCTATCTATGTATCTCTCTATTTATCGATATAATTATCTATTATATTTTTTGTCTAGTTTATCTTGCTATTCTACATTTTTCTCTGTCTTTCCATGTATCTGTCTTCTAATTTTCTGAAACAATTACATAACTCCTTTCATATTACATTGAATATGAAATAAACATGAAAGTTATGGTAAAACTATAAGTCCTACAAAAACTTTTTAAAGTGCTGCGCGAATTTCATGGCAGTGCCATTTACATATTATTTGATACTGACCATCTCCTTCAAACTCCAAGCCAGAGGCTGCCCATTCGAGCTCGTCAGTCATCTCCACATCCACCTTGAAGTTCACTGTGTATCCGGTCGCTTCAAATCTGCTCCTGGCCAGATCTGAGATGGAGGCGTAAATGCGCCACCACACGGCCTGCAATTGCAATTGTGAATTTTTTAGTGTTTGTGTTGAATCTTCATGGATAGATTGTGATAAGTTTGTCTCATGTTGTATTATTGTCCACACACACTATGTATACATTCCTTGGTCTTCAAACAGTTCAACAAAGATAAGTCCCTCTAAGTTTATTGGATATTTAAAAAATTGAGCACTTTGAAATTTCTGATTTTAAGACAGTTGACAGTTTATAAGCCTAAAAAGCCTAAAAAGCAGGAGGAAGGAAGAAAATAATGCCTACCACATTGGCGTCCCTGCAGGTTGGCTGGTCAGCTGTTGGATCCCTGTTGAGGACTTCATCAAACCTGTCCTTGTTGCTCATCTTGGCTCCTAGTGTCTTGGCGGACTGCCACAATGCCTGGGAGTTGAGGGAGGCAGTGGTGTTGCCAATGACCGTTCCATCTTCCAAAGTCAACACGGCGGGAGAGGAGGCAACCAAACCATCTCTATCCGTGACCTTGTTCCAGATATCAACCTGCAGCAAACCTCTACCACTTGCAATTGGGTTCAAGAATAATTCAAAGTATTTCCATACAGATGACGGCAAACTGTATGTATATAATTATACTTCAGCATTTATCAGGTATGCAATGGGGATGATCATCAACAGATATTTAAATTGAACAATGGAGCAAGTACACAATAACAGTAAAATCAAGCAAAACAAAACAACAACCCAATGGTTTGTAACCATTATAAACATTAAAGACACGAACACCTTAATTGTCCAAGAATGATCAACATTTCAATTCTCGAGACTCGCTCAGCAAGACGAGAAAATGCTGAGTCGTTAAAATCTCGAGACTTCTTGAGAATTCTCGGTCTCATTGGAAACACTACTTCGAAATGTCCATTGTGAAATAAGTAATGCGCTTAAATTTTGAAAGCTTGTGGACTGGCATGCCTTTAGTGGTCAGTATGGAATTCCCCAACAATTTACCGAAAGAAAAGTTGGAAAACAGACCTGTTCTTCAGCAATGCCTCCAATGATCCTCTGGGCTTCCTTGACCCAAGGAGATTCAGTCTCGTCCGGTGTGAGTTCCATGTCCATGGCACTGAGCAGAGGCTGTGGAGTTGAAAGGTCGACATAACAACCATATCCATTAGTTATGCAAAAAGAAAGGACTCATAGCCGATGAACGTCATGATGAGACTTCTCTACATAGAGGCTCTTTGATAAGTAATGAGAATTAAGGCCATTTGATTTGTCATAACGGATTTCAGATTGAAAATCAGATGCATAATCCTTTCGTTTGCCTGTCACCAACAAGCGGGATTAGTCCCCCTTCAATAAAATTAACATCAAAAGTATTGGGGGTATGATCATGACAAATGATCAATATGATGACACACGAAGTGCATTTTCATTGTGTATCTATTTGAAGGTCCTACATCTGTAGCTTTGTAGTGGTTACTAATTATGAAATACAATTTTATCTTAATAACTTTTTAATGGCGGTTTATAAAAAAAACACTCACGGCATAAAATTCAGTCTGGAAATCGAGCCACTCCCTCAGCTGTGCCATGTCTGTGCTGGTGTCTTCACCCAGTTTCTGTTGAGGAAAAAAGGGAAATGGTTTTACGAGCAGTGCTATCATCATGAATTCTCTGTCGAAAATGCAAAATAAAAATCAATGTAAGGTGGACTCTTGATCTCTCCAGCAAATCGGACACATTTTTGCCAAGTTGCCCATGCGTGTTTGGACCACAGGCCAATGGTCTCACTCATGTATATCTTTCTTACTCTTAATGAAATAATAACGGTGATAGAGCAAAGTGCCCCCAAGTGAGTAACCAATAAAAATTTGATTGAAACACACAATTGGCCCTTTTTGAGCATTCAATCAAGTTCCTTAAATGAGTAGTCTCATAGATGTACCCGTAGACAATTTTTACAGTGCACTACACACTGAAATTAAGGGTTAAATTTACCTACCCAGCACCAGACTTGAGTTGGCAAAGAATTATACATCACAATGGAATTCACTAGACAGCCAATCAGAACTCAAGAAATGAGAATATTCTGGCAAGATAGGGATATTCCCATATCTTGAGTTCTGATTGGCTGTCAAGGGAATTCCCTTGTGATGTACGTCTTTGCCGACTCAAGTTTATACCTTTGATTTCCAATAGAGGGTGCTTGACGTGCACACCTTCCATGATATCAGTACTGACAGACAATCTTAATGCTACCTGTTGCCTGCACAGGTGTTTGGACGGACAAGGAAGTCTTAACTTTCTTATTGTGGTTGAAGACCTACCTGTCTGGCACAGAAGTCGATGAAGAAAGCGTTCTCCCTGGCAATAATCCGCCTGGCCTCTGGTCCCTCAATGTCAGCTGGCAAGTCCCTGAATGCTGGCCAGGTGGGCACCTGCCCTGTGTTGAAGGAAATGTGGTTCAGACCAGTCATGGTTCTCACTGGATAAATCAGTCTCTTCTCTTCTGGCAGTACGGACAGTTCTCTGGAAGCAGAAGGGAAGTTTGAACTTCTTAACAGCAGTTCATAAAATTTTACATGAGGCTGTGGTATTGTGCACCCAAAGTAAGACCAGTCTGTGATATGAGACTGCTGTTTTTCTGGTCTGGGGGCCCAGAAGATATGGTGTTTGACTGCTATGCGCATGGTTTGCCATTCGAACCCCTGTTATGGTATGGATCGAGGAACTGAGCAGATCCTCCTTAAACCACTGCTTAACTCAACCCAGGTGTAAATGGGTTCATGGCATGCAGGCAGTGATGGCAATTGTAAAAGGCTTGACTATAAGGAGCGCATCGATTTGCTGCACACTAGTGTAGGCTCTCTAGGGAGCTGAGAAAGAATCTAAACAGTTCAACAAAAATATTCCCCATTATATATACTTGAATATCCCAAAGATTCATTTGCTGATTTTAATGACAGAACTTTTGGCTAAAATTATAACCCTGCATATCAACCTCACATGTGTGTATTTGTAACTCAGTGGCATTATTCCTACATGGCTGTGCCAGCAGCCTTCGAGTGAGCCTACCCCTCTTTTCAAAAATCCATGGCTTTTCCAATGGTTATGCACAATTTATCCATGAGAGGGAGCCACCAGCTGGGTAAGCTTCATCTCGTGACTGGAGAAAAATTCTTTCTCAATCGTATTTAGAAGACAACTGAGGACTTCTTTTGTGACATTTTTACAGTTCAGGTTACTTGGATGACATTACAAATCACTTGAGAGGAATTTGAGCACGTTTTGGAAAACAATTTTATGGAAAAGCCAAAACTTTGTATTTTTGAGAAGAGGGGTATGTGCACTCAGAGTCTGCTGGCTCAGACAAAAATAAAGCAATCAAACTACAAATACACCGACACAATGTGAATATGCAAGCCTACGAATGAGTCAACTGTAATAGAAATCAGAAAAGAGGTCTTTGAGATATTCAAGTTTTCGCAAGGGGGGACTTATTTTTTTGTTGAACTGTTTAGCTTGATTAGGCTTGCCAAGGATGTAAAATTGTAAATTGTAAAGTCATACGAGGAACACAGACATTAAACCTAATTCATTTACATTTACATCCAAGGTAAAGAGGTGTGTTGCCTACGCGCTGGGCCACATGTGATTTAAGTCACCAGGACTAACCTCTTTGAAATACAATGTACATGTATACATTAGTACTTCGACAATAGAAGTTCTTTCTATTGTGGATAAAACGACGGTCGCAACTCATGAGAGATGACTTCCATTATAAATTATACATTGTGACGTTGAAGGGCAGTTTTGCAACAAACGAACCACTGCATTGCTACACTCTCCTCTAGTCCTATTTCCCAATCTTACCTGAATTGTTTAGCCAACATGGTGACCCTTGTGAGACCATCGAGGTCTCCTGCGATTGTCATAGCTGGCACTTGGAAGACGTCCACGTTATCTGAAGTGATGAACCCATCAGCGCCCCATGTGATCAGACCGTCCACCAAACTGGGCATCTCCTCCAATTCAAAGATCATCATGGCCCCTGTGGGTGCAAGAACGACATTTTGGATTTAGAATTTTAACTGTGGAGAGCTCTTTTCTAGGGGAGACAACTATTGTCACGCTAATAAAATTCAAATTAATATCACATTTAGAAGGGCAACAAAGAAACCGGTTTGGGATATCGGCATCAAAGACAAAAAATTCCGATCAGATACCACATTGCTCTGATGTCTTGGAAAGAAGGAAGTCAGAAGGGGGCATCGGTGCATCCCTAGTCATGTTTGAACAGTTGATCTGGGGTTCCAGACAGGAGATTATAAATAACATTCTTATTATTCTGCAGAGCCATGGAATAGCTCAGAAGAGAACCTTGATTGCCAGATATGACTTATAATGTCTGTCTCTTGACAACATCTCTGAAGTGTGGAAATGTTTAGAGTTGACTTATAAGAACCTCATACTGTATTCATATGGTAACTTCAATAGACAACTTGGGGGGAAACAATTATTTCGAAGGTAACAGACTGACCTCCCATGCTGTGTCCAATACTGACAAGGGGAGCTCCTTCTGGGAATCCAGCCTCTCTGAGATATCCTGTTGCGGTGGTCACGAAGTCCCTCCTGGGAATGAAGGTCGCTGTCGGTTCATCCTCAACGTACACCCACAGGGCAAACTCTGACTCTTCTTGCATGAATTCCACTGAAATTGATTTTTTCAGCCATAAACTTATATGATCAAAATTATGTAATATGTTAGACCATCAATGGATCAACTAAACATTTCAACAAAAAAATAAGTCCCCCTTTAAATTAACTTGAATATCTCAGAGATTCCTTCTCAGATTTTTATGAAAGTTGGATTGAATTATAGGCCTGTATATCGACCCTAAATGTGTATTTGTAGTGGAATTATTCCTGGCTGAGCCAGCAGCCTTCAAGTGCGCCTACCCCTGTTTTCAAAAATCTGTGGCTTTTCCAATGGATATGAACAATTTGACCAAGCGGGGGAGCCACCAGCTTGGGCGTACTTCATCATGATACTGGAGAAAATTTGTTTTTCAATCATACTCAGTGGACAATTGGAGGTATACATTTTTCAATATTTTGCAAGTAGACAAATTTGTAAACCTGCAAAAATGAACATATACACGATTTTGGCGTTTGTGTAAGTGTCAGTATGGTCTTTCAAGAATTTATACAGGTGTAATTACGAACATTCTGACCCTGAACTTGCCTTAAACCAACTCTGAACCTAATTCTGACCCTAAAAGTGAAACCTGTAACAACTCCACAAATGTTAGAAATGACAGGTCCACAAATGAATAATAAAGCAAATACACGAGTGTTTGTTATTACATGTACACAAGCACTTATGTTCATCTTTTACACTGGGTTCCCCCAGTGTAATAGAGAGAGAATGGGTCAAAGTGCTTTTCTTTGAAGTTTTGTGGAGATAAATTGGGAGGTTTTAGAGGCTTAAAAACCAACTGGGGACCTTAGTATACTTGGTTTCTGAAACGCATTTTGTAATTTGGTGCTGCATGTGCTGGTGTTATTCATAATTTACAAAATTCCAAAACATGTCTTTTTCCTCTTTCAGACTATTTTGGCAGCAAATTGCCACATTTTAAAGTGTCTATTGTGAGCTTAGTATTTCACTCAGAGTTATGAAATTTAGTATAGGGATTCGTTTGAGGGTTTGAATCTGGAACATTTTCAGAAATTCAAGATGGCTGCCAAAATGGCTGCTATTCTTGTTTTGCCATTGTGAGTTAAGTTTTTCACTTAAGAGTATTGAAATTTGGTGTAGAAATTTGTTTGATGGTGTGAATCAATATTTTGAGAAATACAAGATTGCTGCCAAAATGGCTGCCAAAAAACTGGCCATCATTCTTCTTGAGTTGCCCACTGTGAGCTTAGTATATCAACTAGAGGTTTGCAAATGCTGCATTTCTTGATTTGTTCACTGTGACTCAGCCCCCCCCCCTTGTGACGCTGCTGAATGTAAGTGGTATCTCTGTTCACAAAATTTAGTGGTATATCTGCAAACCTGACAATACTTTCCTATTTCAATCAGTACAGTACGAGCAAAATGGGAAGTTCATGGAGTACTTTGCAAATATTTGCTTATGATTTGTGTGTACAAAGTTGAATTAAAAAAAAAAGGTTCTTGTAAATTGAGTTTAATAAGCAGGCCATTCAGCAATAAACATATCCCATGTTTAAAAATCTTTCTAATAATAATAATCAAGCGAAGCTTGCTAAACCCAGTGTTTGAATCCTCGGATTCTTGTTCATGTCTTTGAATTCGAACATGGTCGTTTTTACACCTCCACAAATTTGTGTACATGCCAAAAAAAAAGAAATATATATACATGACAACTGAGGACTTCTTTTCCAACCTTTTCACAGTTTAGGTTCCATGGGTGGCATAAGAAATACTTTGAGTGGAGTTCGAGCATCTTTTGGAATTTTTTTTTTGAAGAGGGATACATGTATGCGCTCAGGGTCTGCTGGCTCAATTTAACATTGTGATTCGAATATATATCCTCATGTCTTGTGACCACGAGGTCAAAATGAAAGCTAATGAATGTCTCTCAATGTAAATTTTACGAATCTAGAATGAATGTCAATGTAAAACACTGGATCGGCAGTGACATCATTGTTGTCTTTGAAATGCCAAATGCATGTAATCATGTTGTGCGGGAGCATATCTGGCTCACTTCGCTTGTTAACTTTTGGCAGCATACATGTATATCAAACTGAAGCTTAGGATGTGTAGATTCAGAAAAAATATGGTGCCATTTTTTTCTAGGTATTCTAAGGGCTAAAATCCAAGATGGCCGCCGATGATGTTTTCCTTCATATCTCTGCTTGTATTCGTGGTATATTAAAAATTAAAGGTTGATATTGATGTTCGACTTATCTCACCTGCCGTGTTTATTTCTTGCAGTGATATAGTTACTTACATACTTACAATACAAATTTGATAGTCACTTACAATATAAATGTTGAACATAAGGTTTTTGTATCGATGTCTTAACCTATAACAAGTAAAGTACCCTTAAAATCTTAACATGAACCTGAGGGTATGTGGCATGTAATAAGAGGTTTTAATATCTTAAAGTAGGCATTTTTATGAAATAAATATCCTCTTTTTCATGAAAATATTACATAACCAAGGATGTGTGAAAAAAAAACCAAAAAAACTTCTGTTATGTAAACCCGCTGTTTTGGATATTAGTTTGTTAAATGCTACAAGCACAGTGTACATATTTTTCAGTACTATTTAATAGTGTGTGATGTCAGGCCTGAAAAATACCCCACCCCCCACAAAAAAAAAAAGAATCAGCCACAGGTTTGTTGTGGCCATGGGATTTTGCAACTTTGCATCATTTCAGCGTAATGCGCCGAAAAGCTATTCAATATTGCAAATAGAGTAAAATGAATAAGTGCATTGAATTCGGAGGAGTTTACTTGATACATGCAGGTTTTTAAATTTTGAAAATCGGATGTTTATTAAGGTTTTTAGGCCAAGTTTTGCATTCAAAATGATGTTTGGTGACATTTCACACGCAAAAAGTTTCGCCAGAAGAAGTTCCTTATCTTGTTGAATCGATGTACTGTTAAGAATACTTACATATAAGTTTTTTTATTATAGGTTAGGACATCGATACAAAAAAACTTATATGTAAGTTATCTTAACAGTGAATCGATTCATCAAGGTTAGGAAATCTAGTGCGAAACTTTTTCCTTGTGAAACGTCATCAAAGATTGTGTACATCATTTTCAATGTGAAACTTGCCCTAAAAACCTTAATAAACGTCCGATTTGCAAAATTTTAAAATCTGCATATATCAAGTAAACTCCTCCGAATTCAATGCACTTATTCGTTTTGCTCTATTTGCAATATTAACTTTGCAAAAAAGCTTTTCGGCGCATTACGCTGCAATAATGCAAATTTGCTAAATCCCAGACCACAACAACAAACCAGGGACAGATTCAAGATTTTTTTGTTGGGGGGGGGGGGGTATTTTTCAGGCCTGACATCACACACTATTAAATAGTACTGAAAAACATGTACACTGTGCATGTAGCAATTAACAAGCTAATATCCATACAGGTGGTTTTACATAACAGAAGTTCATTTATTTTTTATACATGCATCCTTGCATGGTTATGTAATATTCTCATGAAACAAGGGGAGGGGCTTTGGAATTTCTCTATGGGTACTTTTTTCATAGAAATTAATGCCCACTTTATAATATTAGAACATTTTATAACATGCCACATACCCTCTGGTTCATCATAAGATCGATACAGTACCCTTTTTTAAGATTACTTTTCTTGTTTAAGGGGGGGGGGGGGTACTCGCAGGGGGAGTCTCATAAAATTTTTTGTTTTGTTTTGCTAATTACATTGCTAGTCACCTCGGGGGAAGTACATTGAAAATTCTATATTTTACAAAGTCAAAGTCAAAATCACCTTTATTTTTAAAATAAGGGTAGCCCAATTTAGTAAAAAACTGTGTTACAATGGAGCCCTGAGCTATAACAGGTGTAAATGAATTAAAGTTACTCCGAATGATAGGTACACAGGTTTTTCTGATTTTTACATTTTCTTACCCTACCTGGTGTTATTACTTTGTACAGAAATTTTCTTTGTTGTGTGATCACTTTTTCTGCCTCTAATAGTACATGGCCTTATGGTACAAAAAAGGGGGTAGTGGTATTTTTTGAAATGTACAACAATGCTATACTTTTCGGAATACGTGGGTGTAGCTATATCTTTTTTTGGTGGATGCCAATTTTTCCATGGTTACCAAAGATGGAATCTGTTGCCATAGCAACCAAGGTCAATTTAAAAGAAAAGAAAGACAATTCTTCATATTTCAAGATTATCATTGTCAACGGTCAATATCAGAATATCAGGGTTAATACTTCCTTGTAAGGGACTTTTTATGGTCATGTGACCTATGAGGTCAAGGGTCGTTGTCATGGTAACAAATGCGACCAAATGTCAAAATTCAAGGTTTTTTTTATCTCATCTGAACTTTACGGACCTCACATTGCCCAGGTTATCACCAATTTCAACAATTAGTGGAGTCATTAGTGGAACCAGTATGTGTACTGTTTCTATACATATGCACATTACATTGGTGGCCATGGAAACCAGGTTAGAAGCGAAACTTCAAAGTCATGTCTGCTCAGTAATGTCTACATTGGCTAATTGGGCTACTTTGATATCACCAATATACTATTTTATCAAACCTTGGATGAGATATTTATAAAATTTTGCATTTATTTAAGTTATGGATTACTTTGCTGGCCTTAAGTTGGAATTATCTTCTCCTGCTTCTTGTCTGTGGTTGCCATGGTAACCACAGACAAGCAGGCCAAAAAAGTAATTATATTGCTAGGCTGGGGGTCAACTCGGAGGATCAATAATTTTTTTTGCTAGTTATATTGGTAGGCTGGGGGTCACCTTGGGGGAGTACTTATAAAATTTTATATTTTACAAGGCCTGAGGGGGTCACCTAGGCGGGGGGGGGACACTTTGCCAGGTATATTGCTAGGCTCGGGGTCATCTCGGGGGAGGTACTTTAAAATTTTTTTATTTTACATGGCCCGAGGGGGTCACCTTGGGGAAGGGTACTCACAAAAACAAATTTCCTGGGGGTACTCAAGTACAGAAAATAAAGTTAATTTTACTGCACATGTCCTTTCACAACATCTGTATCCTGTAAATTCTACTAATACTCTTAATATTCACCTACATCTTGACTTCCGGTCACTGCCAAAATACTTTGAATATGTTCCATGTAACACAGTAGCCAAATGGCAAAGGTTCTCTCATAACAGAAATTCATTTCTTACTTCTTTGTAAAAGCTTACCATTTACATTACCCCCACCAAGTCAATTTTAAAAGAATTATTTCAGCTCCGATCGAAGAACATTTTAGCTCCGCGCCGGTTCTAGTTTTCTCTTAAACTTATAGCAGATAGCTAGCATATCCTGGCTCAAGTATTGTATACCTGGCTCAGTGTAGTATGCAGCATGAGAGTGACCTCCCCAACTGAATAAGGTTAAGGGTTGGCTAGCTTATTTAGTCCGGGGAAGTCACTGCATGACAAGCTCTGACTGTTGGATACTACACTGGACCTGATATGCTTTAACTAAAATAAGATATGACAAAAAGGAGTTGTTTAGCTGTTCTTGGGCCTCTTTTGATTAGCTTTGAAATAATGTACATCATGGTGTAAGCTGGGAAAAAATTTGAGTGAGCTACATGACTCGCAGCGGCTCTGGAAGTGTTGGTGTGAAATAAGCAGGTACTCTGGGCCCATGAAAATGACATGTCTTGCACTGAAATATGCAGATGAGATACAGAAAGACACCAAAAAATGTTGCAATTTAAAATGGACACCATATCTCATAAATTTGATTGAACAGATCTGTTGTGAATGGCCAACTGGTGATTAAGACAATTATGTTACATTATTTGGTCAAATTCGTAGCATCATAGGCTTGTCCTTGTTTCAATTACACAATACACAGCTACTTACGATTATTTAAAACCTTTCGTATCTTCTTAGTATATATGTTTGCAAATGGCCTATCTATAAAAAAAGCTTATGGCACAATGTTTCATATAGCCTTCCACAAATTGTGAAAGAAAGAAAATACTGCAGGTGATTCAAACTTTCTCAAATTTATATGTATTTGATAACATTTTGCATGATAATCAGTTTTTGAACCAAGATAGGAGCCTGGGTTGGTCTTTAATGGATTCCTTGACCCCAAAAACATCATTATCAACGTTTTAATTTTTAATATACTATGAATACAAGCAGAGATATGAAGGAAAACATCATCGGTGTCCATATTGGACGCCATCTTGGATTTTACCCCTTAGAATGCCGAGAAAAAATGGCACCATATTTTTTCTGAATCTGCACATCCAAAGCTTCAATTTGATATATGGTGCCAAAAATTAACAAGCGAAGTGAGCCCGATATAAATATAACATATGCTCCCGAACTAATGCATCTTTTCCAAGCTGCAACATAAATAATATTCAATTGCGTTGCGTATTTGTTGCAACCTAACATAATCACATAGTTGAACTGAACGAATATTGTTTATCGCGCACACTTGATATTTCCCACATTTTCTTTATCAGGTTCATGAGTTTTGACAGATTGTTGTTATGTAAAATTATGACATTGTATTTAGAACTTCACAATAAAAATACTGCTACACATGTGTCAAGATGCAATGAGTGATTTTTGTGTAACATCTTCAATTAATTGACCATTTGGACATCAGACTCAAGGCGGTCTGGTCTGCCTAACTACATATATTTTTGTGGGGAAGGGGGCATCTTTTGCGACCTAACGTAGCCTACTCATGTGCTGCACAGCCTCACTTCTTAACCAAAACTAGAACAATGACATTTTATCAGTCTTGTTTTTGTGTTACATTTTTCTTGTTTTTGAGATACTTTTTTCCCACTTTCTTATGGTTGTTCTAAAATATTTTTAATACATGGTACACATGATAAAACAAGGGCCAGATTTCCCATGCCAACTCATTCCTAATTTGGCCAACACACGTGCGGAAAATATGAGGAGTATATAATTTCTTTCTGCAGTTCTGCAGTTCTGCAAAAAAAACTGCAGAATTCTGCAGTTCTGCAAAAAACTGCAGAATTCTGCAGTTCTGCAAAAAAAACTGCGGAATTCTGCAGTTTCAAATATAATCTGCAGAACTCTGCAGTTTCAAAAAAGATCTGCGGGAAGCTGCAGAATTCTGCAGTTCTGCAGCTCCCTGCATGATTTCTGAACCTATGTTACTTCCTGTAGTTTATTGCAATGCATCTTCAAAGTTCAGACCTCTCTGACATGGGGCTTGCCGCTACCAACGAAACATGGTTTGGGGGATTGTTGTTTGGGGGATCGGGGTTTTTGGTAGTCCTCTGTCACTGCAGTGTTTCTGAAAAGTTTCTGCAGCAAAATCTGTATTTCTGTAGGAGATATGCAGCATGGGAGGTTTTTTAAGCACTTCTGCAGCTAGCTGCAAAAAACTGCGAATTCTGCAAAAAACTGCAGAATTCTGCAGAAAACTGCAGTCTGCAGAATTCTGCAGTTCTACAAAAAACTGCAGAATTCTAAAAAAAAACTGCAGAATTCAGCAGTTTTGGGGGTTGTGGTTTGGGGAGTCGGGGTTTTGGTAGTCCTCAGTCATTGCAGTGTTTCTGAAAAGTTTCTGCAGCAAAATCTGTAATTCTGTAGGAGTTATGCAGCTTGGGAGGTTTTATGCACTTCTACAGCTAGCTGCAGAATTTTCTGCAAACAACTGTAGAATTCTGCAGTTTAAAATAAAAACTGCAGAATTCTGCAGTTCTGCAGCAAATTCTGCAGTTCTGCGGGAAGCTGCAGAATTCTGCAGTTCCAGGTACCGTACAACCAGGTCTATAGACTGCAGTAGTCAGTCTTTGTCCGTAGATGTTTCCTTTTGCTGTACGACACATTTTTCGGCGAACGGTCAGCTCGCAAAAATGTCATTTTGCAAGCTATAATTTGACAGCCATCCCAGGCAGCAAATTTACGTTGTTACAACGTTGTGACCACGTCATACTTTGGTTGTTACCACGTGAAAATTCTACGTGTAACAACCTGGAAATGTATGGTTGAAATTAAGTTGTCACAACGTAGAAAGGCAACGTCTAAATATTATGTGGTCACCACGTGGCCACAACGTGAAAGGCAACGTCTAAATATTATGTGGTCACCACGTGGCCACAACGTGAAAGGCAACGTCTAAATATTATGTGGTCACCACGTGGCCACAACGTGAAAGTTTCACCTATGAGCAACTTGGGCACGACGTGGTCACAAGGTGAAAGTTTCACTTCTCCACAACCCCATTAATTGCTTAAATATTTAAGTTCATTTCTGAATAACAACAGAAGCTGGAATTAAGAAACATTTACACTTTATTTTAAATTATACACAAAAATTTAATTCAATCAAGTTCGTATTGATCTTGGCCTATTCGGAGTCTGATCCGTCAACCAGCTGAGTTCCAACAGTCATTCTCGGTGTTTTTTGTTGCTGCAAAACACAAGTAAACAAATTGTAAAAATAGGGAATAAAGAGATCACAGGTATATGGAACTGAACAATTCAATAGAATTTTCCTGGGCCCAAAATTGAAATAGGAAAGATGAGGGAAACATTGCCCACATGTACAGGATCGAGCACCTGGTAATTTACCTGAATATATATTCAATAGATAAACAAAAAGGCACTATGAAGAATATAAGGCTTTTTACCTTGTACCTAGATCCTCCTTTTTTCTTGGGGCAATGCTTCAACGGTTTTGCGATGAGTTGCTCAACTTCACTGGCAGTTGACCCCGGATGGACTTTCAAGCATGCTCCTGAAAATATAATCAGCCTCACTGTTCAAACAAAATCTCATTCAGTTGAAATCCTCACAGACTTTCAACTCAAGAAGCAACAAAAAAATTTCTATAATCAATAAGCACTACTACATACAATAAAAGCACTAATATATGTACAAATGTCTATATTTTTAACAGTATTCAAAAAATTTGAAGTACTAAAAACATAAGCTGCGCAGCAGCAAACCTTCAGCGAAAGACATCTTTAAAAGTCATAAAAGCGATGTTGACAAAATTGGTATAATGTCAAATAAAACTTCTCTGCACAGCTTGTGCAGTCTTAATTGCAAAAAATTCAATATATCGGTACTTACGAATGATAGTCCTTGAAACAGGGAGTTCAATGAAGGAACGCTTCTCCAGAAGCCCCTGGCCCTTCAAACTAGCCCCTCGCCCTTCAAACTAAACACTGACCAAAGTCGGTTTATGAATTCCCAGCAGCCTGCATACGATATCATCCCGATTCCTGGTTGTGGCCCCTGAGTGATGAAAAGTATAACTTCTAAAAGAGAATAAAAATGAAACATTTATATATATTTATAAGTGACCTATCAAATTATCTTTCGTTTAATGGATTCATATGCCACATATCAGCAGCATATAGGCCTGTACGTATAAGTCTCAACTAATCTTGACAGAGTCCAATTTTTAAAAAAATGGACGATGTGGGGGACAGGACTTTTTACAAGTTTATGCTCCTGTATCTTTGCTACAGGTCGTTGAGATTCATAAACAATTAACGTTCCTTTGAAAATTTACAATGAATGATACAAGACAAGTATTTGCATGCACGGAAATATCAATATTTACCAATTGCTTCTTGAAGACTGGATCTTCAAGTCTGTCTTGAAACTCATCCACCTTCTCCATGGTGTCAAGGGGCCATGGCAGCTTATCCTCAGCCTCTTTCACAGGATGCACTGCCACCGTCAGGGTCCTCAGCATTGTCAGCATTTCCCTCTTGTTTTACTCCAGGATGTGGAGACCCATGAGTAGCTAAAGCAAGACTGTAATGAAACAAATGGTTTAATTTGAGCAAGTAATCATTTCTATTAAATTATCCTTAGCAATAACAAGAGTTAAATGGCTCAATCAAGACACTGATAATTTATACCAAACGACTCAAACTACGTTACATCATTTACCTGAGAGATCATGACATTAATATTGCCATTGTCACTGAACACAGGATATTCCACTCTGCCCCTGGGTGTAGTCGAACCAGCTAGTTCTGAAAGAAAAAAGAGACTACATTATATAAACTTTATTAAAATTTTGCCAGACTAGAGGCTATTTTATTATTATGTAATTAGGGTGCTCTGATGGTAGAGCTTATTCAATGAAGACTATGAATCCAGGTTGTTGTAAATCCAAGTATTGTAGATATACTGATACATACATGTTCACTGTTTCCTAGCCAAAGCTCAACTGCCCAGGACTGGCCAGTAACCAGCCTTTAGGTAGCTGTTGGGGGTTAGATCCCACACCCTATTATGGGGATCAACCTGAGAATCAATTTATAGTTTTCATCTTCCTATTCAAACAAATGCTATTACTGAAATAATATTTTCATATGATACTTGATTTCTTGCGATTCAGCTTACATTACATATTACATTAGATGCCTTAGGTTAAAATTTGTGAAAATTTAGAATGGATAACAACTTTTTCATAAATTTTACACATCGCACAAACTAAAAAATAAGTTTAAAACTATAAACTAACAATATCACAATTTAAAAATACATGAAATTAGCTGTATAAAAAAAAGGAAGACTGTTTAAGTCTTTCATCTTCCTATACAAACAAATGCTATTACTGAAATACTCTTTTAAATAATTAATGAATAACTAATTACTAGATAAAAAATACATTACAGTATTTCCCTCTGTAGTCTTAGGGGCTCAATCAGCAAGATTTATCATTTATATAGTTTACTTTATTTACCCGACAGATGGCGTTTCTTTTGGCCGTTCGAAGACCCTTAGCATGATGTATCTTGCTTCCTCAACCTGCAACTTTCTGAGGGAGGACTTCATGGATCTAACGAAATATGAAAACAAAACATGATGAAAAGACGTCAAGTTTTGCAGGACAATTAGAGATCATAATGAGATGATAATATAAAACGTAGTGCAGTTGACTTAACGCAATGAATTATTAAGTTTTACAGTTGAAGCAATGTTTCATTATTACTCGACAAATACGATTTCTTTGTGATTTTCATCAAATTTATTGCCTATTTATCTGAGAGGTTTTCCATCGTAATACTCTCATCATCACTGCAGGCAGGGTTTTCCGTTCTTCTCCTCAGTGTAGTGGAACCAGCTAGCTCTATAAAAATGAAGATTATATTATATAAAGTGCAATATAATTTTTTTTTACTAAAGCTTGTTTTATTTCACTACACAACCAAAAGGTGCTAAGTAGCTCAATTATAATGCATCATTTATATACAGTTGTAAGGATACCATCTCCGCAAGACTACTTCAGAGCAGTGAAAGTATGCAAATGGGCCAAAAATGCGGAGTGACACAATAGTCAACCATACAAGTAACAAACAAAACATTATGTAGATTCAAACTTTATTACCTGACACTGTACTACTTCCATTGGAAGGAGGGTTTGGCAGAAAGGCCTCTTCTTCATCGCTTGCTTCATTCCGGTCTGAAGTGCTGTCCTCCACTAAAACAACGGAATTTTGTCACTTGAAGGGTAATACTATAAATAATTAATGAAATCATTTTTTTAAAAGGGAGCACAAAGCAATTAAAAACAATTGCATATCATCTGAATGCTCTGGAGCACATGGGCCAGAAACGCATGCAACCTATTTATTTCAACTGTTGCAGCTCTATATTA
The DNA here is from genome assembly GCA_026936325.1 of Platynereis dumerilii. Taxonomy (NCBI): domain Eukaryota; kingdom Metazoa; phylum Annelida; class Polychaeta; order Phyllodocida; family Nereididae; genus Platynereis; species Platynereis dumerilii. The sequence continues at coordinate 1,841,251 of JAPTHN010000050.1, read as the reverse complement.
CATCTTCTAGAAATAAAGGACGAAATCATGCGATTTGTCAGAAAAATTGCTTGAGTGATAATATGGGACATTCACAGACTCAAGTCTATTTGGTTCCCATGAAAAACTAGTAGGAAAAACAACCAGTGAACAGTGCATAATACAACCACAAACACCAATCCTTCATAGTCATGCAATTGAATCAATAAGTGACTGATATATATATGAAAAATGCATTTACACTTTCCAGTTCAGAAATCCTTGCAGCTCTTTGTCACATGTGCGCCAATGAAAGATAATCCAGTAATCGCCAGGTGGCATGGTGTGAAGCGACTTAAACCACCTATGGAAAATTTGTAACACTAATATCATTAGTGTAAGTGTAAGGTGAAAACACGACGTCGTGACAACATGAAAATGACGTAGTATGCAACGCAACGGGATTTCTACCAATTTACAACGTAGAAAAACACGCCGTGACAACGTGAATATGACGTAGTACGCAACGCAACGGGATTTCTACCAATTTACAACGTAGAAATCACGTTGTGTGCTGCCTGGGATGCATACACAAACTTCACTTTGGGGCTTTCACACGGGCTAAAATTGATAGACATGATCAATGAAGGGTATACTATGAAGGTCCTCTGGTATCAATTGCATAATCTAGGTTGCTAAAATTGTATACCAACCCAGAGCAAAAAAAAAAGTACGAAAGCAGTACAGCCTCTCAATGTCAGTGAGGAAGTACAAAATCAGTACACCTGACCCACCCTGCAAATGTACTCCATTATACTGATTTGGTCAATGCAAATTGTGTACTGATTTTATACTTCCAGTGAACCAATTTGAATAATCATGTATATGTGCTCCACTAACTTCCAGAAATAATTTGAACATTCTATGTACTGAATTTATACTTATATGACTCAGGCTGCTCAGATTCAGTCACATGTGAGTCATGTTCTTTTGATTTTGATTTATTTTGATTTGATTTATTTAACAAATCCATCAGTTTATATACATCATGTGTGCGTCATATAATGAAATTAGCAATAATGACCTGATGAAATGGGAATGTAGTATATACAGTGATGAAAAAGTTAGGATGGCCCACGAAAGCTTCATAGCTTATTTCCAGCGGGGTCCTGAGGATGATACACAAGAGGGCAGCATGAGCTTCGAGAACTCAGAAAGTGTGCAGGTGTTTTAATTGCAATACATCGAATTACTGGCCCAATTTCCAAAGTGATAGATACAAATGTTTTACTATTATTAGCGGCAAAAAGTATGAATCGGATATAAAATTGTTCCAGCTTTCTTTTTACTCTAGGCTTAAGTAATTTAATGTGTAGTTATTCTAATTTATATGCATTGATTTGGCTGAGAAACTGATATTATATGTGGCCTATAAAATTAATGAAGCATTGATTTTTAGATACTTCAGATGTACTCCGATTGTACTGCAAAAATGCTTCCTGCTAGTATGCACAGCAGCCAGCTGTCTACAAGTGGACTGCTCTTGCATTGCCACAGATCAGAACATATGCTGTCTTGTGTTGCCACCTAGTGACTAGTGTGCTATTCCGCGAGCTCCTGCGAGCGTCCACCAACTTTCAACCAGAGGAACACACACAATTTTGTCTGGAAGACACCGGGGCTGTTTCTGAGTGTTTTGATAGCCTTGTCAACTTCCTTAAGAGAATGTGATTGCCGAATCTGACTCTGGTATATATCAATGCTGAATAGAAATTTTGTGAATGTGCAATGAAATTGGAACTATTTCTTGGGACTGCAATGCTGTAGCATAGAAAATCAACTTTTGTACCAGGTGGCAGCAGCATGCAGTTCTCATTTTCACCAGACTGACTGGTCAGATAGATTTTAAGAGGAAAGTGTTATATGGTGCATTGGCCTCAACTACGCAGAGGTAGCCAGTTTGAAATCCCGCTTATGGTGGCTGGAACTTGGCATTGAGGTGAGATTGTTGACTGGAGTGTGTCAAAATCTCAGAGAAATCGGGAGATCCAGTGTAGTGGGTTGGGTATAATAGGTTGCTCCTAAGCACTTGGCTTGGGGGCCAAACTTTAGCTCAACTTGTTAGATAGCTGGCTTTTAAGGGGAATGCATTATATTACAATACAATTTTGGAACTTCGAATGGAGAAACAGCTGTTAGCTGGTTAGGCTTAATGCAATGTTACTCACCGACTTCTCCGTACTGGTCAGGTGTCAGGTAAGCCCCAGGGACGACCACTAGCCCCACATCAGCGCCCTCCTTGATGGGCTTGAAAAGCGGGTTCCATTCGGCCAATGCCAGCTGCAAAGCAGCGCTGAGTAACACCAAGGCGATCTTCATACCCGTCATGTCTAGTTTCATGTGGCACCCATTTCAGCTCCTCTTTTTTTTATAGCCTTTGCCTTATCATCACCGCTCATTGTGCAACTTTCTTATGACACACACCTGGGCTTACCCATATTAAAGTCTACAGTTACTTCTTCAGTGGTACCTGTAAACATAGAAATATCTGACATGTTAGAATTAATTTGGGTACACACACTTGGCAAGTCATCCCAGAACACGCAATATAGTGTTAATTTTCTTTCGAATATTCAAATTACAAAAGCAACGTGTACCCATGAATGCTGAAATTACACCCACGGGCCCACGCGTTACCACGAATGCAAAAAATGCCACCCGCCCCTAAACTACCTTGTCTGGATCTGCCACTGTCCAGGGTATAAAATAAGCATGAAACGATCCCAAAATGTGCAGTGATCAATCTGAATCTGTGCAGTGATCAAATCCAACCTTTTTGTGTTAAATTATGGTGAACTGTAGAATCCCCACAATATACTTTCTATTTCAACAAATTTGATTCAAGATTTTGTCTGCCTGATGATGGTCAATTGGTCATCTTTTGGAAATTTGTAATGCTGGATATCACAATGCCACCCTAAGGTACATCGATTGGTTATCCATATTAATGGCGATCTGTTTCGCACAAGACAATGCGTGCAGTGATCAAATTTTCTTATTTCATACCATGTCACTGTCAGTTAAAACCAGTAAAAACAATACAAGCCTATGCAACTCAAGTTTGGAGTTTGTAGAAGCATAGCCATTTTGCAACTTGATAATGTATGGTTGGTGACACTAGTCACGAAATAATGTATTGTGTATTTAAATCCATCATTAAATAAAAATTGTCATTGTCATTGTCATTGTCATCTGCACTGCTGCAGATAATTTTCCCTATTTCTGTATTTGGGCCATTCTCAAATTTCGGGACAAAATGCCCTGGAAAATGTGGTAACGGAGTGGACTTCTGATGCCAATAACCTGCTTTTTCAGCAATTTAAAAATAGAAAAAAATGAAAAAAATTATGTAAGTCTTATTTTCAGAAGTACTTCATCTCAGATCAACCATTTTTAAAATTAAATATCGATTTTTTGTGGTAACGGAGTGGACAGGAACGGGTAACGGAGTGGACGGGAACGGTTTGGTTTTCTCTTAATAATGCATTCTATTTGGGAGATACAAAGTTTTGATTGCATTCTATTAAATCCTGTCACCCTCAGCAAGATATACATAAAATTTCTTTGAAAAGGTATCACTGGTAAGCTCGGAATTAGAGGTAACGAAGTGGACATTTTAGTGGGAACAAAAGATGTTCCAATGATAATTAAGCCTTAACTTGTTGAATACCTGTTCAATGAAAATCTGCAAAGCTGTGGTAGTTTGGCGCATGTGCATCTTACGACATTGAGTGGAAATTGGTCATTAAAAACAATAGCGCCCCGAGCTATGCCTGGTAACGGAGTGGACAAAAAAATTAACATAAACTAGTGACACGTCTTTTACATCAATTAATTCAATGAAATGAAACAAGAAGAAAGTTAAATATGATGTACATATTAATTCAAGTCTATATTCTCATGAATCGTGCATAGAAACTTTGGAAATGATGGTACTTTAGGAGGAAAATTAACACTTGATTTTGTCATGTCAGGTCCAGTGACAGGGAAAAACCACTGATTTGGCATGGATTACTGGGCACAATGCACCAAAAAAAGGTCTAATAAATGACTTTTTATTCCAAATGCAGTGGTTCTAAATAGAAATATGAATAACAGATGTGGAGTGACGCTTCAGATATCAATTACATTCAAATTAATGTCAGGGAACTGGAGTGACGCAAATTGTCCCGAAATTTGAGAATGACCCATTTGCATATTTTGAAGATATAAATAGATTGGGGGGAAGCTGCTCTAAAATCATATGACAAATTCCAATAAACTTTTCATTGGATTAGATTGGATAAGTTTATTTACACAACATAATGCACTTACAATTTGGTAGCAAGTCAACTAGTAACCATGCCAACTGGTAACCAAACCAACTGGTAACCAACCAACTAGTAAACAACCAACTAGTAACCAACCAACTGGTAACCAAAAACCCTACCAACTGGTAACCATCCTTTTTTTGTGGGTTACCAAGTCGTAACCATGCATTTGAATTAATTTCATGACCATACCAACTAGTAACCACCAAATTCTTGCTTACTACCAAGTCGTAACCAAAGTCTTGGACAGTCAGATCAGAAGTCATACCCAAGCTTCTCATGTACATTTAGTAATTCTTATTTAATTAAAATAAATAAAATTTCAACCCAAGAAATATCTATATATTTAATAGATACATAATAACATGGATATGTCAAAATATAATTTAAATCTAAATATGCAGAATTACAATGATAAAATAGCTGAAATACTTGTGATTATGAGTTGGTTACGAGTTGGTTCACTCTGATTTTTCCTGGTTACAAGTTGGCAACAGTCACTGGTTACGAGTTGGTAAACACTGTTCTTTTTTTGGTTACTAGTTGGCCATGGCCAGTTGATTAATAAATGTCATGGTTACTACTCGGTTGGGAAAAATCAAAAGTGGTTACGAGTTGATTTGGTTACCAATTGGCATGGTTACTAGTTGACCTGTATTCTACAATTTATACATAAGTTATATAATCAGTAATTATGAATATTTTACAGCGTTGTGCTGGGGGGCACCAAAGCATAATATTTGCCATAACCCGTAGGTGGGTGCACCCCCTCCCCCCTTATATACAGCCATGGCCGTAAGTTTATGCTCAGTTGCTATGCTTCACTATGGGGCTATCATTGTGACTAATCATAATTGCGATATAGCAAATACTTGCTCAATCTTCACAATATTGTCAGGAATTATTACCTGTACACAGTAGCATGTGTCCTAATAGAAATTGTAGCATTGAATGACATAGCATAGTAATGGTGAGGCAAAATACTGAATTTGTTTGAATATAAGCATTAAATAAATTCTGATGCTATATGTTATTTCCCTGATGTAATAGTCACCAAAGTGTCTGGATGTATTGGGTACGCATCAAATTAGGCATTCATTCCAAAAATACAATCAAATACATGATTGTATTTTTGGTTCATCGGGTTTTACTCGACGTATTTTTTTCTTTAGATATGACAAATTTGTAAGAAGGTGTAGGAAGATAGAGCACTTCTTATCTGAAAAGGCAATTGTGTCAAATTCTCTCCGTATATATTAAATTTGATGAAACAAATTAAATTTCATCAGAAGAAAAAAGGTTACTTTATTACTTTAGAAAATAAACAATCTTCTAATTAAAAACACTGCTAACAAACCCCGATGAACCAACGTTAAAGCTGCATATTTAACCGTGATTTTGTCCCGAATGCTTTATTTGGTGTGTGCCCAATGCTGCCAGACACTTTGGTGACTGTGACTATCATGCAAATGACATGGCATAAGAACTGATTATATGTTCAAAATTAATTTAATTTAGTATTTTGCCTCACAGTTATTATGTAACTTTATTCTGGTCAATATTTTTTATCAGAATCCCTGCCACTTTATACAGACTGTAATTCCTGAAAATTTGGTGAAGATTGGGCAAGTACGTATTTGCTTTGATATGATTAGTCACAATGATAGCCCCACAGTGAAGCGTAGCAACTGAGCATAAACTTACGGCCATGGCTGTACATATATCCCAAAATATTATGCAGGTCTCATTTAATTAACAAATCCACTGAGAAACCTATGTAAGAAAACTTTTGGATCTATATACACATATAACTCAATGACACATATAACTCAATGACACATCAATATTACAAGTTGTATTATGAATACACATTCACGCATCTAAATAAAAAATAATATGATACACCATAACAAAGAGACATCAAACAAATTTCAGTCATGTGCTATCCCTCATCTGGTTCAATGTTGAACAGCAGAGTTAGGATAGCCAGACTTCGTATGCTTGTGCCTCATAACCTTTTAAATCTCTCTCTTTCATCAATCAATGCAAGTGATCACAAACTGTTAAACATTGTTTCTTACTTTGTGTGATTTCAGCATTTAGTTCAATGTATAAGGTGAAAATAGAAAAGGATCCTCATCTATTACAGCCAGGAAATTTGATATGCCAAAAGAGTGGACTGCACTGTGAAAATGGCACTTTGTGTGTCATCATGCTGATGATTTATCATGATCATACCCAGCACTTTCAATGTTAATTTGATTTAAGGAGGCTAATCCTGCTTGTTGGTGATAGGCAAATGAAAGGATCGTGTATCTTATTTTAACTTTAAAATCAGTTTTGACAAATGAAATGGTCTTCTCTCGGTCATGACTAAGCAAGCTGCCTCTATGTTTCCCATGTTGAATCCAGATGACACTTCAATGTGACTTCATCAGCTATCATCAGTCATGGTGTGCCATTTTCACAGTGCAACAGTCCACTCTTTTTGCAAGTCAAATTTCCTGGCTGTAAATCAAACAACGCCAAACAATAACTATATGTGGCTGTCTACAAGTTGACCACTATTTCCTGCCACCTAGGGTGCAAAATTCGCGAGCTTCTGTGAGCGGTCAACAGAATTTCATTCTTTGGAAGAAACCAGGACAGTGTCTGGAAGAAACCTGGACAGTTCCATCATTAAATGATGGTCTAGTTTATTTCCAAAAACTCTGCAATTGTCTAATCTGACTTTGGTTGGCTTCAATTTTAAATGGACAGCTTGTACATACCAAATTAGATTGGATATTTTATCATGGAGGATGTATACATCGAAGCCCACATACAATACGGGCATACAGGGTGCCACTTGTGGCATAGACAAGACATTTTGTTGATTGTTACCCAGCTTTTACGAAATTGTAGATAATATTGTTGTCCTAATTAATAAATCTCCATAAAATAACAGAATAAATACAAATGGGTATTTTTGATATCACAAAGCAAAAACATTGGCTTTGTATGGACACGTGAATAAGTGAGAGAGCATTCATTTTGGACACTTTTCTGACCACAATTTAACATGCATAAATGGCTGTCAACAAGAGGACTGCTCTTGCATTGCCACATATCAGAACATATGCTGTCTTTTGTTGCCACCTAGTGACTAGTGTGCTATTCCGCGAGCTCCTGCGAGCGTCCACCAACTTTCAACCAGAGGAACACACACAATTTTGTCTGGAAGACACCGGGGCTGTTTCTGAGTGTATTGATGGCCTTGTCAACTTCCTCAGAGAATGTGATTGCCGAATCTGACTCTGGTATATATCAATGTTGAATAGAAATTTTGTGAATGTGCAATGAAATTGGAACTATTTCTTGGGACTGCAATGCTGTAGCATAGAAAATCAACTTTTGTGCCAGGTGGCAGGAGCATGCAGCTCTCATTTTCACCTGACTGCATAAATGGCATAAGTAGATTGAAAAACATCGAACTTCTGATGAGTAAAATCATCCCTTTCACAGGCAAGAGTTTATGCTAAAGTTTCAAAACTTTCTTTTGTCGCATGATTTCCAAACATTTTCATTCAAGGCATTGTACTGGATGTTTGCCAGCAACCATGCTTTGTGAAAGTAGTTTGGCGTAGTAATATGGACATCTGCTGTGCGACCCGATCTTGTGATCTGTCCAAAACAGATCAAATTAATGTTGACCCAATTCGATTTTCCAGGGACTGTCTGCATTCTGCTGCCACTTGTCAGTCCTGAACAGAGACAGTGAATGTGGAGAAAATGTTTTTCATCAAATATCAAATTTGACGAATCTGTGACAAATACATTACAGCCAGGAAATATGATATCCATAAAGAGTCCTTCATCATGAAAAAAATATTTGCACATTGTTCGCTTGAGTGCTGAATACATGCATTGAATCGAAAATTCTAGGTACCCTGAGTTCTTCAGATGCCATCGGCGTTGGTACTCAAAATGAAGGTCTAAATAAGTCCTGTCCAATGGCAAAGGTAAAAATAATGCGCAAGCACTGTAAGTGATGCTTGTAGATAGACTGCCTAAGTATACCTTTGCCTGTCTGTCTATCTATATCTGCAAGGATCTATCTCTCTCTCTCTCTCTATATATATAATATATGTATGATCCAGGTATGTGATCTGTATCTTCATTCCTACCTACCCTTAATCATTCCTTTCCTCCTTTCCTTCCTCCCTTCCTTCCAGGGTTGTCAGATTTAATCAATGCGATTTAAATCATGATTTAATAACGATTTCAATGTATTGAAGTCATGCTTTATTTGATTTAAATCAAGGTGTTTGATTCAAATCATGATTCTAAATCATGATGTTAGCAACCTTACTTACTACCTTCCTTCCTTTCTTTCTTCCTTCCTTCGTGTCTTACTTTCTTCCTTCCTTCCTTCCTCTCCTTCTCCCTTCCTTTCTTCCTTCCTCCCTTCTTTACTCCCTCTTTGACCCTCAACTACGCTCAAATGTAGGTCAGCATGACCCAGTTAGCTGCATTGCTGTGATTGACCTTTGACCCGAAGGAAGTCATCCTGTTTGTTTTCTTCACAATTTTGTTTATCTCAAAAAGGAACTAAACGTTTATCAACGCAAGTTAAAATTCTGTTGAGGCTGTATACAACGTTTTAATGACTGAGATGAAACACCACGACCTCGGCAGTTGTCATAAGTTTTCAAAACCTTCCTCCCACAATAGTGATGGGCTTGCAAAGCAGCTTTGAATTGACAAAATTAAACCAAACCGCGATTTTTTAAATCTCAAAAACATTTTTCAGATGGACCTTCTGGTCTAAACCAAAGTACCAACAGAAAGTATAAGGCTTGACATGAAAATATTTGGGCTTACCATTTACATTACTCCCACCAACTCAATTTTCAAAAAATTATTTCCGCTCCGATCGAAGAACATTTTAGCACTGCACCAGTTCTAGTTTCTGTGGGGTTGATTATCTTATACTACATCATTTGATAAAAAATATGCATCGTTTAGCCTTGGATGCTGCATGCTGAAACAAAATTACCATCATAATTTCAGTAAACTGATTCAAGTCACATCAGTAAAACCCTATATATACATGTAGATTAGGGTGATGCAGATTGCACATAAAAAAACAAACTTTTGAATTTTCAATGGGGCACCCCCCTAATGTGTTCCAATATATATAAAAGAAAAATTCAGTAAAAATTTGAGCCACATCGGACAAATTGAAGAGGGTGCTACCGCAATTTGAAATATAAAATTGTATTGCAATGGGCGAAATCCTAATTCTATGGGTGGTGAGTGAAGGAAATTGTCCTACCTCAAGCGTAATGGCAATGTTTTTCTTGTTTAAGCCTTCCACGATTCTCATCACAAATCCACTCATATTTTGCTAATATGCGGTCATTTCAGGCTTCAGGGCCCTCCTAAAGCAGCAAATTTTGCCCGATTTTTACAGCATTAAGGTTCCATAGAAGCGGTATGGAATAATAATAATTTAAGTTAAACCATCTTATTAAGCTAGAAAAGAGCTTTAATTTGAATACTAACATTGCTATATTGCTATGTTCTACAGTATTACAGCAGTGCCTCGAATATTTGGAATTTTCGCAAATAATAATGTAGACAAAGGAGCTAGTTCAACCGGGTCAGATGGACCGAGTATAGCAGTGTTGGTATTCAAATTAAAGCTCTTTTCATGCTCCATCTATTAAAGTAACTTTCATTTCTGTGACATTGAAACTGGTAATGTTATTAAATACCGCGAATTTGGTAAATTTTGACTATTTTATCTATGTTAGTCTGGTGGTAGCAGCATGGAGAAGCAAAAAATAATCCAAATTTGCTTTGATCTGGTGTTCTGACAACCAGACCCAAAAATTATGACCATGCCGCATTGGTTTGGTGCATCAGGTATAGTTGAACTCGCTACATGCCAAATTATTGGATATTTTTGCATTGAATACTAATGTTGATTTTCATGATGCGGTAGCACCCCCTAGTTTTTGTCCGATTGAGCTCAAATTTTAACTGAGTTTTTTAAAAATATATTGGAACAACTTCAGGGGGTGCCCCATTAACATTTCAAAACTTCACTTTTTTGCATCACCCTAATATAGATATCTAATGGTTATCATCTTATTAATATCTTTTCCTAACGGCTTCTACACAATCAAGTGTAGGGGAAGCTTGGGAGAGTTGGGCCGCAGGGAGGGTTGGGCCACCCTGATTTTTGAGGAAACTAATAATTTTTTGAGAAAGCTGCAGCCACCAAGATTTTATAAAAATAAAAATGTTTCAATGGATGTAACATTTCTGGCTAATTTGCTTGTCACAATCTTTAGAGAGAAGAAAATTCAAATTTGGATGAAAAAAGGAAAAACTGAGCCATGTTACGAGTTTTTAATTGTCTGTCAGACAACAGGGACTGAGAAAATTTTCTATGGCATGCTTGGTAGGCTTGACTATTCTGTTGTTATTAACATATTTTGGAAATTTATCAGACAACCGGTTTTGTCATAATTGGGATTTTGAGAAAAATGGTGGAATGCGGGAGAGTTGGGACAGTGCCAATACTCTCCCCACATGAGTTGCATTTACCCAGATTTATTTTTATTAAGACAGAGGAACTTGTCCAGAGCAATTCTCAACAGAGACTGAATATTTTTAGGCATTAATAATTATTCACGGTCTAATAAAATTAGTTATCAGGAAATCTAGATGGGGAGAGTTGGGCCATCAGGACGAGGCTTAAGTCTGACAGCAAACTAGAGTTGCAAGAGGCCTCAATTCAGGATTAATGACTTCTGTGATAGCCACACTACAGGTTAAAAATATTGTGGCCTCAAGTACAGCTTTACCAAACCTGATATATCACAATGGCCCAAGTCTCCCCCCTGAATGGCCTAAGTCTCCCACTTGATGGGCCAAATTTTTTCCAATTTTCATAGGGCTGTAGCTCATATGTTCTTGGGCAAATATCAATGCAAACCTAAAGATATTTTTCTGAAATATTTCCAGATACAATACATGCATAAAGCATGTTTATATAATCATTACTGTTAGCAGGAGGAGCAAGAACGTAAAAAGTGGCCCAACTCTCCCAAGCTTCCCCTACGATTTGGCCGTCAGTTTGGTCTAAAAATGAAAGTCATTGTATCTCATCAGTAGCAATAATATGTAAATGGCACTGCCATGAAATTCGCGCAGCATCGTCATATAACTACTGCATTATCTTCAACTTTCCATGCAGAAGGCCAATTTATCTTTTAAAAGGACTGGGCAAATGGGCAGATAGATAGAATAGATGGATAAAATCAGATCTATAGATAAGATTAGATAGATAGATAGATAGATAGATAGATAGATAGATAGATAGATAGATAGATAGATAGATAGATAGATTGCACTGACACTGTAATTCAAATCTGTGTTAAATTTGGATCTATAAATTTCGATCTATTATGTTAAATTGTTAATGTTACATAACTGAGATCAATAAAACCATAGCTATTCAGAGATGACTGATTACTATTAGACTGTTACATAATTTGTTGATAGTTAATGAAGATTATGTAACCTTAAGTGTTGTTATGATTTCTTACTTGGTGAGCCATTTAAGTCATTAACTTTTGAGTTGACTATTAATTTTCAGTCACTTCTTACAATCAGGTGTATGAAAATAATTATTTCCAATGTTGATACACATGTTGATTTAAATCCCTGAAATATGTCATTGGAGTTTGTTATACGACAAGACTGAAATTTTAAAGCTATTTTGGAAGATAGGCCTATTTGAGGTATTTTAATTATTTACCAAACTAAACTCTGACTAAACTACTAACTCCACTTTTATGGCAACTACAGGCACTTCCTGTTCAGGCAGTCACTGTAGATAGGAGCACCACACAGAATGAGCTGTCCTTGTGCTAAGTGAGCTTCGCTCATGGCTGCCTCCATGAGCTGCGCTCATATCAATGTATCTATGAATTTCTTGGGAATGATGACCTAAAGTATTTTTGCACAAACTATTTTTGTTCCTATAGAAAAATAGGATAATAAATTATCGAAAATATGGCATTTTGAGGGTCGGGCGATCTTTTGCGCTATTCATCGTACAGACATGCAGTACCATCCTCTAGAAAGATGAGAATCTTAGCTTCCTGTGAATATTTTTATTATTTCTGTAACTAAATTAGGACCGGAGATACGGTCATTTGAAATAATGGTATAATTATGAAATTTTTACAAGCGGAGTAAATTATTCAGAAAATAATTATTGAAAAGTAGGTCAAGGTCATCAAAGCTTACTTAAAAATTAAAAGTCAATTAGTACAGTAATCCCTGGGAATATGACATCCCTTACTTCAAGCTTTCACCTGCGTAAGGCAAAAATCTCTATGGGGGGGCGGACACTACGAAGACACTAAATCAGATATAACTCAACAACCAATTGAGATATATCAACTTGCTTATTGTTATGATTTAGTTTGCCAATGAATAGCTACAAATGACAGGTGTTTCGACATTTCCCATTGGTGTGCTTGTATGAGAAGTAGATAGGGGGACGGACACCACGCCTTTTTGTGGAAAGTGAATCTGTCAAATTCATGACCTCACAAAACCAAGGAGGAAGGTATAGGCCTTCTGAAAACTGTTCAGTTTGTTAGTCTGGCCAATTGCATGGAAGACACAGGTGAAAAAAAAAGTCATTCAAAGTGGGCAATACAATGTTATGGCAGTTCATCCATAGCACCATGTTCTATTTTGCAATTGCGTAACAATCACAGCATTTTGCCTTTGGTGTGTGATTTCAAGAAAACAGATGAGCAATGCTTCCAATCCAGGTTAAATACTTACAAACTATGCCAGTATAGATTCTCCATCGGAAAAAATTGTGTGGGCATATTATATTTGACATGCTAGGCTCATAAAAAAGAGAAATTTTAAAGTGAAATTTCGTAACAAAAGTTTCCAATGGGAAAAATGAGATATTGTGCTACATTTTTGACTGTATCTACCTCAAATATCAACCGATTTTCAATATTTTTGGTTTAGAATTTTCGTATCTTTATTGTCTATCAAGTGTATATGTGATCAGGAGTTTCAAGGAAATACTAGTCGCGAGTAATGACCCCCGAAACGATTGACCATTTTGTTTTGTACACTCGATTGTGTAGAAGCCGTTAAGATGGGGAGAAGAGGTTGTGGGGCATATGGAGATACTTTTGTTTCAAGTTAATGTTGGCAGTTAAGAAGTAAAAGCCATAAAATGAAAAATAGTGCAAAAAAAAGTATGTTCCGCAATTTGTGTTTGGCCACTCAGCCTTTTACGAAAATGCCGATTTCAGCCATTTTGCATGCTTTTTCAGACATTTTCCATTCAGGCCTGCATTACTAATGTTAAAGTTGGGTGTCCCACGTGCCTCAATCATCATCCTTTTTTACCTAATATACATTGTATGTTATACCATACCTATGAGCCATCAGCCAATCAGAAGCCTGCATTTGGCTGGTATATATCCTATATTCTTTGTTGTTCACTTATACGCCCATGGGAGTATATAGGATATATAAGCCTCATTGTTTAGCAAATCTCATAACACAAACAGCAAAACTATACCAAACACTGAATTGCCACCAAAAATAAAACAAAAATAAACAAAAGTACTATAAGACCTAAAACGTTTGACAAATCCTTAAATCCTTTAATTCCAGCCCAATCTAGATCTATGTTAATGCAAATATCATGACTAAGGGTAAGGGTTCAACCATATTAGATATCAGGGAGGGGGAGAAGCCTTACACTTTTAAAAATAAAAAATGTCTTGTCATGTTTTGGTAAAATAATATTCTTTTGAGCAGTCTTGGTGGGGGTATTTCATTATGTGGCTTTGTTCCATAAAACACACTCGAAATAAATAGGTCTAATTACTGCTGTTACCATGAAATAAAAACTCCCAAGCCCCCCTCCCCCTTAATATCTGATAGTCACCCCGAACAATCCAAATGCATGGTACATTCTCCTGATTTTTAGAGTTTTTTTTTTTTGCCCCAAATTTCTTTTTTTCAATTTTTTTTTTCCACAAACATTTTTCCCCTGCTTTTTTTGCCCTCATCTTTTTTCAAATTTTTCTTGTCACTTTTTTAATCAATTTTTTTTCACAAATATTTGTTCCGTATTTGACTGGTTTTAGTTTCCACTTCATAAAAAATTTTCACTCCCTATATTTATTTCTTATAATTTTGGTACTTATTAGCTTATATTATTTGAGCATATATATTAAAGTGGGTAATTGGCAGACTTATTTGCCTATGCCAAGTATTGAAGTCACAAATGCTTCTATTATCAGATTAAAAAATATACAGGAAATTTCTATAGCTTTTGAATATTTGACTAATAATTTACCATACCTTTCACATGCCTTGTATATCCAAGAAAATTTGCAGAATAAGTAAGAATTTCATATCAAATAAATGTTAACCATGTTGCCTTTTGGATTTTTTTTCTTCAACTGATACTTTCATGTTACTAAATTAATCCCTCTTGGCAAATTGTTTGTAGCTGTTTTCTACTTCACTCAAATCCTTCTTGTTGTATTTTCTTTTTTTAAATCTATTTGTTTATGTTTTATGTTGTTTTGTTTAAGGTATAAGTTAGTTATATCCCTTGTTTTCGTGAATACGTGATATACACCTCGGCTTACGCCTCGGTATATATCACATATTCCCTCAAACGCAGGATATAACTAGCACTTGTCTTTTTCATCAGATGAGAATTGATGCTTTGGTTGAGGATGTTTCAAGTTGATCCGATTGCAAAACTTTGCCTGTTTCATTTACTTTCAGGTGGCCCTTATCACAGCCATCAATAATTATTGTTGTGCGGGTATGACTTCATAAACCAGTGGCATAGATTTGCTTGTCGGAGGAGGGTCAACATCGCGTTGAAAATCTTACTCAGTCACTTACTGATTAGAAAATGTAGGTTCTGCACGTGTGTGAACTATTGCATTGGGTATGATGACTCAGCCCCTTTCCCAGCTACCAAATAACTGATAGGATATCCCAATAATGTTGTACTAAACCTTGTAAAATTATTATATCTATGTAAGTCAGATTGCTGTAATATGAGATGAGGCACAATGATGTGGATGAACTTTAGGCCTACTCTTACAATGGGTGATAAACATGATAAACCTGAAATGGTCAAGGATGTGCTGATAATACAATAGCATATAATTTATTTCGTACAATGCAAAACAAAAAATTCCTTGCTATCACTAACCAATCGTCATCCAATAAAAAAAAAGTTTAGATGTGATCTAGGATGAAAATAAGAAAATTCTATCCTCAGTAAATCATAGATGGCAGTGTTAATCTTCTTCCAGGTACAAGCTATAGCCCTCTCTTATAGGGGCTTTGAAGGAGATTATACTCATATTGATCATAAATTGAAGGCTAAAAAAGTATTCTCAGTAGTGTAATTATCAGTATACATTTAAACGCTTGCCCCAGATTAGGATATATGAGTCTGGACCCCTTGGACTTATATGCGGATCCGTGAATCCAGTGTAGAAATGGCGGGGGGGGGGGCAAATCACATATATAATTACAAGAGAAAAAGATAACAGAATTGCCTGGTGCATTACAAAGTGTTGAGATCCCAGAACCTGGCCTGGCAAAGGGCAGAGGAAGTAAGCTAAAAAAAACCAGAGGAAGGTGTGAGACTTCGGACTCACATGTGATGTCAAGGACTTTAAGGACGTCCAACCTTCTATTTCCTCCCACAAAAGATCCGGGAATCAAAATCGGAGAATTAAACTGTTCAACAAAAGTAAATCCCCCTTTGCAAAAACTTGAATATCTCAAAGACCACTTTTCCAATTTCTATTAAAGTTATCATATTTGAAGGCCTGCATATTGACATTGTGCCTGTGTAATTGCAGCTTGATTGCTTCATTTTTGTCTGAGCCAGCAGACCCCCCAGAGTGCACATACCCCTCTTTTCAAAAATTTGAGTTTTCACTTTTCCAAAAAAAAAAAATTCGAAAAAGGTGCTCAAACTCCACTCAAATTATTTCTAATGTCACTCAAGGAACCTAAACTGTGAAAAAGTTACAAAAGAAGTCCTCAATTGTCCACTAAATAATTATGATTGAGAAACAAATTTTCTCCAGTATCATGTTGAAGTATGCCCCAGCTGGTGGCTCCCCCGTTTGGTCAAATTGTTCATATCCATTGAAAAAGCCACAGATTTTTTAAAACAGGGGTAGGCTCACTCGAAGACTGCTGGCTCAGCCAGGAATAATGCCACTGAATTACAAGTACAAACATATAGGGTCGATATACATGCCTATAATTCAATCCAATTTTCATAAAAATCGAGGAAGCAATCTTTGAGATATTCAGGTTGTTTTTAAGGGGGACTTATTTTTGTTGAACTGTTTAAATTTGCCTTTCGTCGATTGTTTGATGCCGAGGGTTTGCTGCCGCGCAGCCTATGTTTATGCAATAAGTCATGCAGGCAATAATGATCATATGGTCAGCACTTCTTCATCTCAACTTGATAGGCATACAAATCATTAAGTTTGAATTACAATGATATTACCTCTGTAGGGGTTGTTACAGTGACCTGGAGAATAACATCTTTATGGCCATTTTTTGCAGAAATTGCCCAGGATCCCCTTCTTCTGGGTGGATGGACAGATTGTAGGTCTATTCGAAGACGCCCCCCTGGTGGTAAGTGACCTTGCACATAACATCAGATCTCTGCCCGACCGAAACCTCCAGGAAATGCATTGAAGGTGCCAGGATTCCAGAAGTAGAAAAGCAAAGAGCATGGACAATGGGCATGTTTTAGATCTGGAGAAGGCGTGGGGTGAATGTGTCAATTGTCATAATGGAATTTACAAGCCGCCGATGTGCAGGTGTTCTATTTATACGCATGAAAAGTTCAAAGTTTCAATCAAGGTTTGCTTTTTTAAACGGGGCAAGGTCATTGCAGAGGTCGGAAGCCACTTTATATAGCCTAGGTCCGGAATTCAGGGTGGGTTGGATTAAACATGCGTGTATAAATGTCACGGAGGAATAATGGACCATAATCATGATGGATTTTATTTAGGCCAAGACCTATCAATAGAAATAGAAAGTTTCCAAAATTCTCTGAAAACTGTCATCCGCAATGAAACTGAGCGTTAGCACTATCGGTAACATCCGTAATGGTGAGATTTATAGGTATTTCTTTAATATAAATGTCAATCGTGAACAAAATCAACCAATCAATCAATCAATCGATCAATCGATCAATCTGTCTATCTATCTATCTATCTATCTATCTATCTATCTATCTATCTATCTATCTATCTATCTATCTATCTATCTATTAATTTTTTTATAAAATTCGTGAAAAACCCTGTATCCCCTGCATGTATATACAAATCAGCATAACTTGTCTCGCATTGCATGAATATGTGGATGACTGGCTGAGCATAATGGCCTCCCACTTGTCCTGCGCATGCAGGTGTCTGTAGTGGGCAGGGGGGGGGGCATTGAGTGATCTACCTGCTGGACAGCATTGGCCAGGACAGCCCAGGGGGGATTAAGCAACCCGCAATACATGGCGCCGGGGATCAGTAGCTGGCAAACACTGGAATACCAGCGGAAGCCCCTGCATAGGTCCCCGGAGCCCAGGAGATAGCAACCCTCTTGCCCCCCGGCCAATGTGTATAGTTCAGGCATCAGGGCCGATAAAAGATCATCAGACTTACAAATTGTATGGCCTGCAGCCAGTGCTCCGATAGGCCCGGGCCTAATTTAAGCATCGATAAAGGGCATTCGGATGGCGCGGGCCCAAGCCCCCGGATTACAAATGAAGATACGTAAGCCGTGACTAAGTGGACCAATATCGCGCGCTTATAGCACCGTCAGGGCTACTGGACGATCTGGTCCAGCGAGCAGGTTTCCTTGAATCAGGGCAGAAATGAAGTGGCGTCACTCGCAGGTTCATGCTTAATTATGAACCTTCGAAATAACAACATTCTTACGCTTTTCCTTTTGTCTTCTTGTGGCCCATTGTGGGAGTTCCAATATCGGCATGATATTGCAATGTTCAGCCAATAACAATGAACAAGATATAGGCCTATCTTTAAAATAGCACAGTACAGGTCCTTTGGTTTCTGTAGACAGACTATGAAAGATTATTTACTTTTGGTAAGAAAGGATCATTGAGAGCTAGGTGTTTATAGGCCTATAGATCTATGAACACCACTTCGGTTTTGTGATGTCGTGCTGAAAATTTATGTGACATCCTCTATTCTGGTGAGCAGGGTTGAACCAAGGACCTGTTGTTTATCATATAGGCCCAATAATAAAGCTGTGGTACCAAGTGGAGTCCTATAGGCTATACCTGTGTTGAGCGCTTTCACTACAATGGAGGCCGATGGGGCCCTGTTTACCTATACAATTTTACCATAGAAATATGTAAAATCCCTATATTGACCTGTGTATGCCTATTCCGTACAATGGCGTACATTGTACGATTGAGGGTGTACCTTACTTATGTACTGGTCGGGGCTGCATTTGCCTTGCATTTCGCTGGGCATTTTGTTGGCTGCATTTGTTGCAGTGGCCAGTGCCGTTCAGCCCCTGATTACTCATCGATTTTGCAATTTGCTTGCGGTTCCTAAATGGGCCTGGATGGCTATTGGCTTGACCAATCAGGCGACAGAGAACGTGGCTAGGTTAGGGGACCAGGCGAGGGCACTCATCGACTGGTCATCTGTTAGGGCCTCGCGTATTCTCGTTGACAGACGAGAGTTAGCTGCTCAATCTGGCCCATGATGTTTTGCATGGAGACTGCCGGGCCGACCATTGCAAGTGGTCAGATGGATGGCTCCTGGATCCTCTCTAGATCTACGCATTTTGTGGACTCCCTCCCATTAAATGTGCGCCCATCTGGCCGTGATCTGGGTGTACATATAAAGTGCCTGGGTCCTGTAGACTGCGTGGGTAATTTTGTGGTGTCCTTTGAATCTTACACATGTGATTATCATCAGGCGTAATTAAGCAATAAGCAATTGTCATATATGGTATAATACATTGTAGCTGATAGCCATGCAAGGGACGTCTATTGCATTTTGTTTAAACAGTATATCATCCACAGTGAAATGTTCAATCATAACAAATCTATCTATCTATCTATCTATCTATCTATCTATCTATCTATCTATCTATCTATCTATCTATCTATCTATCTATCTATCTATCTATCTATCTATCTATCTATATCTATCTATCTATCTATCAAGACATTGAGGAGGGGGGCTGGGGTATTTCTCGGGGCAGATTTAAGCAAGACATGTGTGCCAGCCTTCCTGAGTGATGTTGCCGAATGGTCTCATAAACAATTGAGGACGTAGGCCCGGGGTCTCTGGGCTAATCCCCGGATCATCTGCACAGGGATTTGGACTGAGGCTTGTCTCACTTGGGCCTCCCTTGGTCCAAGGAGGACGGGGGATTCTACGGCGGATTTCTCTCTCTCTTGTCCGGCTTGTGGGCTGACCTGTCCGACTGACCCTGCCCTGTCCAATGAGACCACACTGGGCGTTGGCTCGTACGTCTTTCTGCCCCCCCCCACTCCTTAGACGCCCCCTTCCTATCCAATGTAGCACACAGGACAGATTGTGACCCTTCTTATTCATCAACAACATCATTATACAGCTGTAGCAGTTTTCTAAAATCTGTGGTCATTGCATGGTCACCACACTTTCCAAATTAACTCCAAATTTGACCTTCTGCTCGATTCACTCATGCGCTTCGTATAGGTTATACAACGATTTTGAGGTGTATAACTAACATTTCAGGTGGACATTTACCGAGGGCTTTAGCCCGAGGTAAATAACCCCTGAAATGTTAGTTATACACCGAAAAAGAGTTGTATAAGCGACTTATACTCCATACATGATTCTTGAAAATTTTTTAACAGAATTTTGTTGCTTTGTTGTCATTTTTAGGTGTGTTGTTTGCAAAAAAAGCAGTGCAACAAGCTAACTTAATCCCCAACAGTGGTATAACTAACAAATCCGTTGGTTATACCACGGCAAAAGACAATAGAAAACTGTCTAGGTGGAGTAAAATATTGTTTTTCCAGAAGAACAGGTGAACATAATATTGAACAAGTTCCAGGTTAAAAGAGGTCAATTCCACCGTGACTTTGGGACAATTAATGCATTTTCCATCTTAATAGTAGTCAAAATTTACTAGAAGGAATCAGAGGAAGGTATTGCTGTTGTGCCATTTTGTTGCTGTGTCCATAAAGTTGCAAAAAATTATAAAAACATCCCTTGAATTTGATTCTTAGTTTTGATAGGAGGTCAAATATGCTCGTGTGACTGATGGGACTTTTTTGACCACCGATTTTTTTGAGTTTACTGAACTTGTAATTACTATCTCAGTTCACATGCCAGACCTTATTGTCATAGTGCATTGTAATTGTATTGAGATAAGCTTTCAAATCAGGCCCACATTTAGACTGGTGGATCAATTGTTCTCCAGCAGCACCTCATTCATTTTGTGACTGATGGGACACCTCTTTGTGACTGATGGGACAGTATCTCAGAAGTATTTAATAAAAGACTTTTGATTCATATTATTGATGAAATATGCTGTTATGGTAACACAATGATTCATCAGAAAAGTATGCATTATCAATGTAATACATTTTATAGGTTCAAGATAGCAAATTTTGAGATACACAGACATGAGGTATTGTATATATTTGCAGTAATATATTAAAACAAATTTGACCTAAACTTCATAAACCTGATGATAGTTTACATCTAAAATAATAGTGATAGCCATTAACAGCAATATAAGATTGTTTTATCGGCCTTTCCGTATCCTTCACTCAGTTTTATTTGTCAAATGAGCATCTCTGATGATACACTATAACACCGTACATGGTACAGGTTAATGACTGAATATCATCTTTTAATTATGTGCTTGGTAGACTAATTAGGATAGGAGACATGGGCAAAATTGAATGGGAGAGAAATGAGCGTGACTCTGCACCCATGCAGTGATCGGCAGCTCAGATCGCTACCAACTGAGCTGACTAACCAACTTACAATATGAAAATCTGCACTGAAATAATTATTACTCTGGCATGAAAACATGATATTATCTAAGCTGTACCAACTGATTTGAGTCTGTACAATTTTTTCAGGCGTTGTGAAACATTTGGTTGTTTTTATTATTGGTGACATGAAATCTACTCTCAAAAATTTATATTTATGAGTTGCTCAGTCTGTATTCCATATAAACTTACCTGACCGTTATGTTCTTATATTCCTTTCAACATTAATAGACCCAGGCATACAGCTCAGTAACAAGACTTCCATCATCAAAAAATTTACAATGCTCCAAGTGGGATTTTTGTGACTTTAGGCACAGGATTTCAGTACTTTTTTTGTCCTAAGAATTATTGGAAATTAAAAAGGACAATCCACATTCACTTATGTGTAATTTTACACAAAATAATAAAGATTAAATCAACAAGATGAAGTAATTAGCTGCTTGTGGTCAATTTATCATGTTTCAGCGTGACTGATGGGACAAAGTTTACACACCATTTGTCATACAAACGAGTGTGAATAACCTTCAAGGCAATTCATGTCCTGTTATCTTCCACTTCGTACTAGATAGCAATGACAAAATGTCTGCTGAAAACAAATAATTCACTGAGTGAGATCAATTTATCATGTTTGAGCGTGACTTCGGGACAATGTACAGGCAATGTCTTACATAAATGAAGTTTGAATCGTCTTCAACATAAGTGTCAGTAAATATGTTTTCAAAACAACTGCCCAGTACCTTTGCAAACCAGAAAAACATGACTATGCTTTTCTTTGATGTATTTGTGATCAGTAAGAAGATAATAAGCAGCTGCTTCTTTCCATTTTATTTTTGCCTAAAAATCTGAACAGATTTTACAAAAATGTTGATTATTTCCAAACGGAACATGATATCTGCAAAATTTAACTTGTTTTGCGCAGTAGAGACCATACTGGTTTGTTACTCTGAATGATTTGATGATCACTAAGATTTTAAAAAATGCTATAAGTGGTACACTTCTGTGGAATTGACCAAGAGACATCTTGAATTTGTTTTATGACTCTGTGATTTCCAGTGTTTGGAAGTATGTTATAACCTGCTGGGGAGGAAATGTTAAGGCATGGAGATAAGAGAAAAATCACAGCAAGTATCAAACAAGCCAGCCGGATAATTGGAGTTAAACTATTTTCATTTGATGAGACAGAGAGCAAACTAACAATTAAGAAACTACAGAGAATTATGAAAGATGACAGTCACCCTCTCTTCGGAATTTTTACCAAATCAAAAAGTCAAAGAAGCGGCCGCATGTTGTATCCCCCTGCAAACACAAACGGACACAAATCAAGTTTTTTGGTCACAGCCATGAGACTCTTCAATGACAGACACCATCGGTGAAATATGTGACATTGAACTCTGAATTATGCCATGTGCCATTTGATATTTAATCCATATTTTGTATTTTATGTGTATTTGTTTACATTGCACCAGCTGCATGAAGTGAGCATGGAGTTATCCCAAGTGGATGTAATAAAGTTGACTTGACTTGAATGCAACATTTTGCTATAGCAGGACTGAAGTGCTAATGACATGAATCCCGTCCATTCCCAGCCTGTTGGAAGAAAAATACAGTCTTGCTCCGGGTTACAGGTCAGTATTACCAATATAGACATTGAAAACATTTCCAGTGAGTATGACAAGGGAGCTGGCTTATTTTTACCAGGTCTGTGCATGGCCGGACATCCTGGCACGTACACTGTAGGCCTCCGATGTATTCTCTTCCTGGTGACGATTTCCTCTTTCATCGATTCTCTGACCGTCCACAAACAAAAGCGTGGCAGACAAACCCCATCAAAGTTATTTCACAAATGTGACCTGTATAGATCGTCCATATACTCAAGTCAATTGTAAGGGCCCTACAAGGGGAGGGGGGGGGGTGTCCTTGCCGGCCCATAGACCATTGCCAGCCATCCATCACCCGAGAGAATACACCTCTTACAAGGACAGGAAATGTTCCTCTGAGGTGGTGGACATTGCTCTTCATTTACCCAACACCTCCACCCCTTTTGGAATAGGGGGGGGGGGGTGAGAGCCCCAGGTGTACCCTTCCCATTACAAGTATTCTCACAGGTGGAGTGGCCCTCGTTTGTGTACCACTTCATGTTAGTGGCCAGTCTATCTATCTATCTATCTATCTATCTATCTATCTATCTATCTATCTGTCTATCTGTCTATCTGTCTATCTGTCTATCTGTCTATCTATCTATCTATCTATCTAGATATCTATCTATCTATCTAGATATCTATCTATCTAGATATCTATCTATCTATCTAGATATCTATCTATCTAGATATCTATCTATCTAGATATCTAGATATCTATCTAGATATCTAGATATCTATCTAGATATCTATCTAGATATCTATCTAGATATCTATCTAGATATCTATCTAGATATCTATCTAGATAGATATCTAGATAGATATCTAGATAGTTATCTAGATAGATATCTAGATAGATATCTAGATAGATATCTAGATAGATATCTAGATAGATATCTAGATAGATAGATAGATAGATAGATAGATAGATAGATAGATAGATATCTAGATGTCTGTCTGTCTGTCTGTCTGTCTGTCTGTCTATCTATCTACTCTCTGGAACTTTGATAAACCAACGAGATAGACAATAAAGCATGTTTTTGGTTTAATTTATACTTCATATATCACATTTCAGCCATATACTATATTTAAATTTATCACATTTCAGCTATATACTATATTTAAATTTAATATGGCAAAGGAACCCAGAATGAAAAGAGAGTCACGTACAAGCATACAGCAGCCCGAGGTGTACATTCAAGTGTAAAAGGGGGCCAAGGGGGCCAGCCCTCTGACTGCCATGTATCACTTTCCGTTGCCTTTGACAGATTGTTTTCTTGTGTTTGGAATTTGGTAGCTGGCATAAAACCAGTGACAAATTTCTTGTGTGCTGGAGTTTTTAAGGCACAGTGGTGGCCATTGTCAGGGCAATATTTAAAGGGCACCAGAGCAGGACAATTTATATAGAGACATCAGCATGGTAGCTCATAAGCATTGGGTTGGCTGGAGCACAATGCTGTTATCCCCACTGGCTATATTTGCAGTTAGCCCTGTCAGCTCATGCTGTGAATTAGCCAGCCATGTTATTATGATGCCCTCCCCTCGCCATGATACCTCAGGGCCACACCAGGTCTTCCAATGCATTACCGAAAAAAATCTGCTGTATTTTCTTCTTCTTGCCATTATACATGTATATTGAAAATGTGGCTATTAATTATCAAATTTGAAAGTGGATAAGAAAACTGCATACATGATGTGGATTGTTCATGTTATCCTCGATAGAGGCAGCTCTTTTGGTGAATTTGGTATCAGTCTGCCTATGACCTTCTGAAACGCCCAACAGAGATCCCAGCTGGGTCTAATATCTAAGTTTAATATGTGATATAATGAAGTAAACTTAATACACATATCCATTCATTTGCCTTACTAGACGTATATTTGACACAGCAGACGCCATTAGGGTAAAAGTGGGTAATACCACGCAGGTGGGTAATATCACGCACCTAACTTAGTGGCTATTTCATTTTTCTGCTGTGGTAGAAATCACCAGTTTTTTTGGTGAAAAACGTGCATGGGAACCAGGAGAGTTCACCAGATAGCCTATTATGCTTGACTGGACCACTGAAAAAATTGCAAATACGTTTTAAGCCACTCAGGTGTTTTCTGTCAATATTTGTGCCTTTTTGATACAATTTCCTGAATCTAAGTGATATGTAATTGCTGCTGGCGCAATGAAGACCCATGATGGGTGAATGGCATAACATAGGATTTCAAAAACTGATTACGCTGAGTGTTTGCACTGATGAAGTCATTGGTATACACGAATATGTAATGAGTACAGACCAGGGGTAATATCACTCATGTTTAAGGGGTAATATGACGCACATTTTGGGGTAACATCACGCATATTTGGGTAATATCACGCACATTGGGGGTAATATCACGCACCTATTTGAAGATCTCTGCAACCAACGTTTAATAATACCTCCAAACTTAAGTTGAGGCTTCCAATGGCATCGTCCTACCCACTGTACCTCCTTAATAGCTCTGTTGGAGCATGGATTTATTTTATGTTCATGATTTACAAGCTTAGAAACTTTCACTACATTTTCTTTATCTAATCAGCAAGCAAATCTTCAAGTTGAAAATGTTTTGCCTAAAGTTACAAATTTCTGAACCAATATTTGAGAACTGGAGTGTTACCCAATCTTCATGACTATAAACGAAAAACTCACAAGGCCTACATTTGATCAATATCAACTATGATGTTTTAATTAGACGAAGGAGGTCTCAATAACTTAAGCTAAGCATTGGTACCATATACATTGATAGCCCTGCTTGGCTTAAAATTTCTGACAAGGAAACACCAGGTGACCACACCAGACTTTTGGTAGATGTGTTGTCTAGGAAATTGCATTTCTTTTTTTTTTGCCGATCTTTACCATATTTTCCACTCTTCCGGCACTGAATTTCCTGATCAACTAAAACAAAATTTGACCATTTTCACTCAGATTTCCCTAAATTTTAAAGCTCCAGGGGCTAGTTTTTTTAAAGATTTCCAAGGATATTCTATAGGTCCTTGCCTTTCCCCGACAGGCACACTATCTGGATGCATCTGCGGTTTTTCCTCTCGTTCCAGAGTCAATGACCAAACATGCAGAGGGCGACTATGCCCCCCCCCCAATATTCCACTGGAGGTGTAAGACCTACCTGTGTAGTTAGTATACAAAAGAATTAAAGTCATTTCAGCAAAGATTCTCTCGGTGATTAAAGTACACTCAGATACCACATCTTCATTGGTTGTTTCTACAAGTTATTTCTGGAAAGTGAACATTGACCAACTTGCCACATGCTCTGAGTCAACTTACCCAGCAACTCTTTCACAGTTGAATTGTGAAATAAGATTAATTCCAAAAGACTTTCAAAAGGCTGGCGGAGAATTAGGCAGTGACTGACATTTATAAGACTTGGTGTAACATTTCATTGTCCCCCAAAACTGGAGAGCGCAAAATCTGAAAACGGTATCAACTTGTCTCGTATGCACTGCATGGATAGATAGATAGGTAGATCTATAGATAGATCTATGGATAGATCCATAGATAGATAGATAGATAGATAGATAGATAGATAGATAGATAGATAGATAGATAGATAGATAGATAGATAGATAGATAGATAGATAGATAGATAGATACGCGGGCTGGCAGAGAGACAAATTGATGGCTATACATGAGTGGACAATGAATACATAGATAGGAAACCAATCTGAGTCATAATAGCCCCAACCTGCGTCATATAACACCTACTGCTGCGTGATATTAAACAGAAGTGCGTGATATTACCCACAGAAAAGACAAAATGACCCTAGTTGTTTTAAGGGGGTGCCAAGTGCGCCAAGAGGCTGTCGGTCAATGGAATTTGATATTTTCTCGACCCCTAAGTTCAATATCAATCAAAAGCCTTACTTTTGGTCATGATAGTTATGATACTGCAAGCCTGGTGCCCATACAGAAACACTGCGGTGTAATTTCACGCACTAGGTGCGTGATATTACCCACATTTACCCTATATATAGTTGGACATTTGCAGAGACATTACTATAAGAGAGAGGCAGGTCAGTTGTCATAGCCATGGTGACAGAAATTCCAACGGATAAAATCAACTGTTCCCTTACAATGCATTTGAAGATTTCCCCAAACACTTGGTCATTCGTCACTCCAATCTGATCCTTTGGCTTTCACACCAACTCTTATGAAATCTGTATTGATATTTAAACCAAAACCTCTTGTGGTACTGCATCTACGACCCCTACACCTGCTGATCCCCCCACCCGCCTTCCTGGCCGTTCCTCCACCCCAAGATACTTCCCTGTTGCCCCTCCGCCCCAATAAAGAGGGCCTCATAGCTCGGCACAAATGTTGGACTTCTTATCCGCTATTTTGCCTTTTTTCAATTGTATTTAATTTAAAGAGCAGCCTGTCAACAACCGCTTTCCATCATGTTGCCATAAACCCCAAGGGGTCCAATAGACTGGACCATACACGCCGTGGAAAAGCTGTCAGTTTTCAAGCAACATTGGATTGGTGCCCTGGTCAACAGCTTGGACCTGCTCTCTCACTGTATACACTCTCATTTATAAGGCATCGTGCAGCCATCAATTCATGTCCTAGGAAACTCTTCAAATGTAATGCCACTCTATATTTAAACTGTTCACACTTAAAACGCACACTTCCAAAAAGGTTAAAAATAATACTTCCTCTTTAAGTATCAAGATGAAAGTTTGAACACATCTAGTAGTTGCCATCAGGCAGATTCATAAAAATTTACAAATCTCTAAGTGCAATAATTTTGTGTTAAATTAAACTGTCATGGACTCATGGTTAATGTCGGAAATGCAAGTCACAATTAAACTGCACTTCAACAAAAAATGCACCAATGGAAATATTGGTTTTGTGGCGTACTGGATAGGATTAATCTTATGAAATTTTCACATGACAGGCACAAGACATCCAAAAACTGCCCCACGGAAGTTTTTGAAAAAAAAGGTAATGATAAAGCAGATTTTGAATTGAAAACTCAAAATGTGCGATTCAGCATCTGGAAATGAAGCATGTGAACCAAAACTGTTCAATTATGGGGCTTTTTGCTTACCCAGTGTATAAACACACACATAGACAATCATTCAATATCAATACTCTCAAAAATCTGAATAAAACATCTTTTTTTGAAGATTTTGACAAAAGTCTCCTGTAGGAGGCGCGTCAGCATTGACACTTAAATTTTACTAATTTCATCCTCTTTAATTGTGGTTTGGTTAAATATCCCTTTTCCCCAACCCATCAAGCAAGTAAAAATGTAAACTTTCCTGGCTTATCAAAAAATATTGTGGAAGGAACAGCTTAGTTGTTGAAATTAATGATCAGAGGATATTGAAATTTTGTGACTTGCGTTTTCGACAGTAACCACAACAAATTAATTTGACACAAAAGTACTGCACTTGAAGATTTGAAAATTTTTGTGAATATACCTGATGGCAACTTCTAGAAGTGTGCAAACTTTCATTTTGATACTTTAAGAGGAAGTACTATTTTTGACCTTTCTTGAAGTGTGCGTTTTTAAGTGTGAGCAGTTTAGCATATAGGCCTATGTGTCCACACAACCATTCCCTTTCAAGATGAAACTGCATGCCCTATAATAATGTAAATTATATGAATAAATCTTTCTCTTTCCGATGTTCCAAACTTGGGTACATCACTCTACGCGAATACAAGTCAAGTCGTAGACACGCCAAGTCGTAGTCACACCAAGTCGTAGACACTTTTAAGAGCTCTCCCCCAAGTCGTAGACACAGGCTTTTCACAAAAAAAGGTCATTACCCACTCGTAGACATACAATAAAATGAATTAACCAAGTCGTAGATCACACCAGCTAACCTGTAGCCAACATTATTTGGGGCCTACCAACTCGTAGACAGCAAACTTCCAAGATTTTCCCAATCTTCCAAGCACAAAACGCCGTTTAAAGCAGCTAAAAATGGGATAATAATTATAAAGCAACTATGGCAGTAATCCTGCATTTCAATCAGGACACATTATATTAATTCAATTCTTCTTTGTTCGATTGAGTTGATTGCAAAGTTCAGGAAGCTTGCCTCAAAGTAACATAATTACTAACATTTGAAATGCAATTAAATCAATTAGCTCCTGGTGACAATTAGCACCTGCGTGGGTGACACTGTGAGAGGTATAGATTTCCTTTGCAATTGAACGTTTTTTACTTCTTGGTTATTTATTCATTTTTTTCAACACATGAAATGAGTGTCTACGATACCCTCTACGCACTACAGGGGCAGTTTTGCACATGCATCCATGGGTGGTGGTGGTTTTTTTTACCTTCAGCGAACGAAGTTCGAAGAAGGTATTGTAATCACTTGGGTAAAAATGCTGTCCGTCCGCCGGGCGGGCGGGCGGGCGGTCGGGCGGCGGGCGGATAGATCGTTTCCGGCCCGGCACTCGGCCTCTATTGAATGTATGGGGATGAAATTTGGTACACATCTAGCCTGTATGGTCTAGTTGTGCCTTTTGATGGTCTGATGAAAAGATCTTAAATACTTTTTGAAATAATTAACAAAATATAAAAATTATTTTTTTTTTGTTTCCGGGCCAAGGCTCGGTCACTATTGCATGTGCATGGATAAAATTTGGTACACACATGGCCTATATGGTCTGGTTGTGCCTTTTGATGGTCTCATTGACAGATATTCTATACTTTCTGAAAAAATGAGAAAAGATATAAAAACATATTTTTTTTGTTTTTTGGGCTAAGACTCGCTCTCTATTTCATGTACATGGATAAACTTTGGTACACATATGGTCAATATGGTCTAGTTGTGCCTTTTGAAAGGTCTGATGGAAAATATTATATACTTTTTTAAATATTGAAAAAAACATAAAATTTATTATTTTTCTTTCTGGCCCAACATCCGGTCACTATTCCATATACATGGATGAAGTTTGGTACACATATGGCTTGTACGGTCTAGTTGTGCCTTTTCATGATCTGACAGATGGCTATTCTATAGTTTTTGTAATATTGAGAAAAAATATTTTAAAGAATTTTTTTTATATCGGAGCCAAAACTTCCCCACTATTGCATATACAGTAATGCATTTTTCTAAACAAATCACCTATGCAATTAATTTAGCAGTGCTTTTTGATGCGTATAACACTTTATGAATCATTGGAAAAATAGAGATAATGGAAGGCCACTACTCGACCGCTATTGCATACCTATAAGCAATTTCGTAAACGCACCAATTTTATGATATTATTGTAATCTTCTAAAGGTGTTATTAGCTGAAGGTTTGCTGCTGCGCAGCCTATGTTTTAATCTCCTCAACAGGAATGTTATAAATGTCATCAAGTGAGCTCCTCCAGAGTACTGTCCCAATATATTGCAAAAGGCCTAAACATACCTATTGTCAGGAGATGCATGCATATTTTCGGAAGTGAACCTATGCCTTATAGTGATTCGAGTCATCTAAGTGATTCTCGAATGTTTTAGTTATAACCCTGTTACGTATATATGTACTAATATATTAAGTATGAATTGCAAAGCAATATATTTGAAAAGCAGCACACGTGCAGCCACACAGTGCTTATGAGATTCGAAAGAGACAGCTGTGGGATTCACACAAAAATGATAAATAGCCACGTGTGTGGAGTCACAATCTGATTAATTCTTATGCAACACTTGACCACTGATAGAGTAGGTCGGGGCAAGAAGCCCGGGTTAAGTAAGAGGCCCCTCCAGGTGTATATCTAAACTGACAATTTTATGGGGCAATTTTCAGGTGACGTCACAAATTTTCAAGGCGAACAGCACCAAACGATAGTAGAAATTAAAGAAACAAAAAATGTACATGGTTTTTTTAACTTTGACTAATTCTTTGAAAGTGGTTGTCAGAAATACCCATGGACATTTTAAAAAGTATAATGGATATTTGCATTGTTTCACTTTAGGACCATTCCATACAATATGATTTGGATCATGTTTTTTGCATTTTAGTTTGAAATATAGAGGTCAAATCAAAATATGTGGGTTTGGGGCGGGAGGCCCCACATGATATGGGGCATGAGACCCCCTTCACTGGGGGGTCGAAGCTGCTTCAGGAACCATTTGATAATGTGTACTTTACCTTAAATCTTGATAGAATAGCTAATTGAAATAGAAAAAAAAAATTGGCCAAAATTGAAACAGGGCAAAAAAAATAAATTAATAAATGTATGAACAGAAAAATTCTGCAACTCAGAAAAAGGAAACTCAGAAAAATTTAATCGAATGCCTTAAAAATGATAGATGAACCCTAAGAAATAACTTTTAGGTTGAATGCGCTCGCAAAAAATATTGCCATAGGATTATAATAGGGGGGCTTCTTGCCCGATGGGTGGAGTAAGAAGGCCATTTTAAATTTTTTACAAAAATGGCCGTAACTCCTTTATTAAAATTGGTGGACATTTGTTTCGCTAGTTATAAATAGAGTCAAGTGATCCCTTCCTGACAGCATAAGCATTCAAAGAATCGGCCATAAAAAGTAGGTCAAATCGCACCTCGAAGTTAAGGGGGGCTGCATGCCCAGACCTACTCTATGCAATCTGATATAACCACTTTTGGAATCGGTATCTCTTGTCTTAAGGGAGTTTCATTTGATACGAGTAAAGGGCAAAATTAATTTTCACAGTGAAATTTGCACTTTCTAAGCTATGAGAGCTGATGATGAGTTATCATCATATTGTCTTAGAAGCTACATTGGAGTAACAGCATACTTTGTACAGTCACATATTTTACTGCATACTTTGTGCAGTCACATATTTTACTGCATACTTTGTGCAGTCTCATATTTTGGCAGAAGTAGCTACACCGTTCCTTGAAAAGCTCTTTATTTCAGCAAAAAGAGTTGCATCTTAAATTATACTATTCTCTATTTTGATTGAAGCTGCTGCATCATCCTTTGTACAGTTCTTTATTCAGACAGAGATGCATCTTAATTAATATAGTTCTTTAATGTTACAGTTCTTTAATGTTAATGTTTGGATGTCGTGGCCTAGTGCATAAGGCGTTTGACTGCCACGCGCATGGTTGCGGGTTCGAACCCCAGTCACGGCATGGAGGAACTGAGCAGATCCTCCTTAAACCACTGCTTCACTCGAC
This sequence comes from Platynereis dumerilii, assembly GCA_026936325.1. Taxonomy (NCBI): domain Eukaryota; kingdom Metazoa; phylum Annelida; class Polychaeta; order Phyllodocida; family Nereididae; genus Platynereis; species Platynereis dumerilii. Next base: position 1,809,005 of record JAPTHN010000050.1, on the reverse strand, counting down.
CCAGGTGCAAATGGGAACTTGGCAATAGGCAGAGATGGCAATTGTGGAATGCTTAACTAAGGAGCGCGTGAAATTCGCTGCACACTGGTGTATGCTCCCCAGGGAGCTGAGAAAGATTCAAGCTTGATCAGGCCTGTCAAAGATATAATTGTACAGTCGGCCTAGCTCATAGGAGGACCGCAGACATTAAACCATTTACATTTGCAGAAGCAGTTTCACCACACTCTGTAAAGTTCTTTATTTTGACAGAAACAGATGTTTCATACATTGCATATTCTTTATTTTGACAAACATATACCATACCTAGCACAGTTCTTATTTTGACAGAAGTTGCTACAACATATTTTGTACAGGTCTTTATTGTGACAGAAGTTGCTACACCATATTTTGTACAGGTCTTTATTGTGACAGAAGTTGCTACACCATATTTTGTACAGGTCTTTATTGTGACTGAAGTTTCTATACCATATTTTGTACAGGTCTTTATTGTGACAGAAGTTGCTACACCATACTTTGCACAGGTCTTTATTGTGACAGAAGTTGCTTCACCATATTTTGTACAGGTCTTTATTGTGACAGAAGTTGCTACACCATATTTTGTACAGGTCTTTATTGTGACAGAAGTTGCTACACCATATTTTGTACAGGTCTTTATTGTGACAGAAGTTGCTACACCATATTTTGTACAGGTCTTTATTGTGACAGAAGTTGCTACACCATACTTTGCACAGGTCTTTATTGTGACAGAAGTTGCTACACCATATTTTGTACAGGTCTTTATTGTGACAGAAGTTGCTACACCATACTTTGCACAGGTCTTTATTGTGACAGAAGTTGCTACACCATATTTTGTACAGGTCTTTATTGTGACAGAAGTTGCTACACCATATTTTGTACAGGTCTTTATTGTGACAGAAGTTGCTACACCATACTTTGTACAGGTCTTCAGTGTTCCAGCTAGCTAGGATTTTATTTGGGCATGAAATTTTCTAGAAATGAGGGCACTTTTCTAGAAATGAGGGCACTTCAAAAAAAATAAAAAATTTTTTTTTTTTCAATTTTTAAATTTTTTTTTTTGGGCATGGCGCACGAGGGTCGGGCATGGCGCGGCGCCATGCTCAAATGGCCTAGCTGGAACACTGGTCTTTATTGTGACAGAAGTTACTACACCATATTTTGTACAGGTCTTTATTGTGACCGAAGTAGCTGCACCAGTCTGTACAGTAGGTACTTTGTATAATACTATATTTTCACAAAAGTAACTACACCGTGCATTATACATACATTATTATTTTAACAAACATAGCTGCACCATAGTTTGTACAGTCCTTATTTGACAGAAGTATAGCTGCACCATACTTTGTACAGGTCTTTATTGTGACAGAAGTTGCTACACCATACTTTGTACAGGTCTTCAGTGTTCCAGCTAGGATTTTATTTGGGCATGAAATTTTCTAGAAATGAGGGCACTTTTCTAGAAATGAGGGCACTTCAAAAAAAAAAAAATTTTTTTTTTTTCAATTTTTTAAATTTTTTTATGGGCATGGCGCACGAGGGTCGGGCATGGCGCGGCGCCATGCTCAAATGGCCTAGCTGGAACACTGGTCTTTATTGTGACAGAAGTTACTACACCATATTTTGTACAGGTCTTTATTGTGACCGAAGTAGCTGCACCAGTCTGTACAGTAGGTACTTTGTATAATACTATATTTTCACAAAAGTAACTACACCGTGCATTATACATACATTATTATTTTAACAAACATAGCTGCACCATAGTTTGTACAGTCCTTATTTGACAGAAGTATAGCTGCACCATACTTTGTACAGGTCTTTATTGTGACAGAAGTTGCTACACCATACTTTGTACAGGTCTTCAGTGTTCCAGCTAGGATTTTATTTGGGCATGAAATTTTCTAGAAATGAGGGCACTTTTCTAGAAATGAGGGCACTTTAAAAAAAAAAAATTTTTTTTTTTTCAATTTTAAAATTTTTTTTTTTGGGCATGGCGCACGAGGGTCGGGCATGGCGCGGCGCCATGCTCAAATGGCCTAGCTGGAACACTGGTCTTTATTGTGACAGAAGTTACTACACCATATTTTGTACAGGTCTTTATTGTGACCGAAGTAGCTGCACCAGTCTGTACAGTAGGTACTTTGTATAATACTATATTTTCACAAAAGTAACTACACCGTGCATTATACATACATTATTATTTTAACAAACATAGCTGCACCATAGTTTGTACAGTCCTTATTTGACAGAAGTATAGCTGCACCATACTTAGTATGGTTCTTTATTGTGCATTATACATACATTATTATTTTAACAAACATAGCTGCACCATAGTTTGTACAGTCCTTATTTGACAGAAGTATAGCTGCACCATACTTAGTATGGTTCTTTATTGTGACAGAAGTAGCTGAACCATGTGTTGTACAGTTCTTTATTTTGACAGACGTAGCTGCACCAATGCACCATACTTTGTACAATGTACATAACATTCTTTATTTTGACTAAAAAGCTGCACCATAAAAGGGGTGCTTAGAAAGTTCTGGCAAATTTTGTTCGTACACCTTTTCCATTGAAGCGACTGAATTAAATTTTCACAGAACAATTTTTTGCTACCTATTTTGAGAAAAATCATATCTATAGCAGTCGTTAAGTCTTTTCTGATGCCATGGAAACAAAAAGTCAGTGCACCCAGTGCAACTAAATTTTTTAGACCAAATTCAACAAATTTGCTGCATGCATTTTTGATCATAGAGTAGGTCGCGGGGCAAGCCCGGGTTAGGTAAGAGGCCCCTCCAGGTTTATATCTAAACTTACATTTTTGGTGCGTTTTATTATTGCTAGGATTGAAGCTAGAGGCTTTTCAGGTGACGTCACAAATTTTCAAGGCGAACAGCACCAAACGATAGTAGAAATTAAAGAAACAAAAAATGTACATGGTTTTTTTAACTTTGACTAATTCTTTGAAAGTGGTTAGCAGAAATACCCATGGAAATTTTTAAAAGTATAATGGATATCTACATTGTTTCACTTTAGGACCATTCCATACAATATGATTTGGATCATGTTTTTTGCATTTTAGTTTGAAATATTGAGGTCAAATCAAAATATGTGGGTTTGGGGCGAGAGGCCCCACATGATATGGGGCATGAGACCCCTTTCACTGGGGGGTCGAAGCTGCTTCAGGAACCATTTAATAATGTGTACCTTACCTTAAATCTTGATAGAATAGCTAATTAAAATAGAAAAAAAAATTGGCCTAAATTGAAACAGGGCAAAAAAAATAAAAAAAATAAATGTATGAACAGAAAAATTCTGAAACTCAGGAAAAGTGAATAGAATGCCTTAAAAATGATAGATGAACCCTAAGAAATAACTTTTAGGTTGAATGCGCTCGCAAAAAATATTGCCATAGGATTATAATAGGGGGGCTTCTTGCCTGATGGGTGGGGTAAGAAGGCCATTTTAAATTTTTTACAAAAATAGCCGTAACTCCTTTATTAAAATTGGTGGACATTTGTTTCGTTAGTTATAAATAGAGTCAAGTGATCCCTTCCTGACAGCATAAGCATTCAAAGAATCGGCCATAAAAAGTAGGTCAAATCGCACCTCGAAGTTAAGGGGGGCTGCATGCCCCGACCTACTCTATGTCTGACCCTGAGAAAAGGTATTTCTTGACAGGTTAAGTCTTTCAACACATATTTCATTTCCTTGTAAACAAATATTTATATTTCAAACCAATTTGGTGAAACAATTGCCATGTACTTTTTTCAAAAGCAAATGAGGTGCTTCAGTCAAAACAATCCACTGCAAACAGGCACCACTTGAACCCCTCTGAAACTCCCAGATTTAGGAACTATTCATTTTGGAAGACATCGGTCGTTGTCTCAGCCAATGGGCTGAACATGTGCATACCAGCCATACCTGTTTGGAATGCAATGAAAAACACTTTGAAATACTATTAGGTTGTCAAGAAATATTTTGGTCATAATCAGTTGCATTTTTTCGTACATTTTTATGATTGATTACACCACTACATTGTTAGATTTGGTCAAAGAAGTTGAGCTGCGCTGCATGGTTCGTTGAGTTTTCATTTCCATGGCAACCGAAGAACATTCCCGACAAGTACGATATTTTCAAAACAGATAATGAAATACCTGAAAATAGTTCTGTGAAAATTTCATTCAGCTGCTTCAAAAAGCAAGGTCTGCCAAAAGAATTGGTCAGAACTTTCTGAACACCCCTCGTACTTTGTCAGTCTTTATTCTGACAAACATAGCTGCACCATAGTTTCCACAGTTCCTTATTTTGACCGAAGTAACGGTAGTTGCACCATAGTTTGTATAGTTCTTTATTTTGACAGATGTAGCTGCACCATACCTTGTACATTCTTTTGTACAGTTCTTTATCTTGACAGAGGTAGCGGTACCATATGTAGCTGCACATTAGTTTATCCAGTTCCTTATTTTGACAGAGATATAGCTACACCATGCATACTTTGTACAGTTCTTTATTGTGACAGTAGTAGCTGCACCATACTTTGTACATTTTTTATTATTTTTACAAACATAGGTATATAATAGTTTGTAGGCATACAGTTGCTTATTTGACAGAAGTAGCTGCAAAATATGTGTAGTTTGTACTGTTCTTTATTGTGACAGAAGTAGCTGCATCATAATTTATACATTCTTTATTTTGACAAACATAGCTGCGCCATGTGTTGTGCACTGTGCATACAGTTCCTTATTTTGACAGAAGCACCATATTTTGTATAGAGTTCTTTATCTTGATGGAAGTTGTGCCACCATATGTAGCTGCACAACAGTCAGTGCAGTTCATCATTCTGACAGAAGTAGCTGCACCATACATTGTATTTTGTTCAGTTCTTTATTTGGACAGAAGTAGCTTCGCCTTACTTCGTACATGAATTATTTTAACATAGCTGCACCATAGTTTGCACAGTTCCATATTTGGCAGAAGTAGTTCCACCATATTTAGTACAGTTTTTTTTACTTTGACAGAAGCAGCTGCACCTTACTTTGTACACACTTTATTTTGACAAACGTAGGTGCATGGATCTTTTTGTACAGTTCCTTATTGAGACAGAAGTAGCTGCACCATACTTTGAAAAGTTCCCAGATACAGACAAAACCTTGGAGCTTCGATTTAATTTGTTGAATCCCACGTTCTAGCCCAGCATGTCTTTTTTAATTTTACAGACGTCCACCATTATTGTCAGAAGTAGAGGTAATGATTGGAAGTTTTGTGGCTTATGGGCTGTGGCCGCAAAAATCGCCCCCATCAACCGCTCAGTATCTATAGTGCTATAGTTTGAATGTTATCTTTTTATAGCGACGTCTTAACCTGGAAGAAAACATTTCTTATAAAAAGTTTCTTACAATTTAAGCTATTGGAAGATTGGTAGTCAATAGAGGCGATATTTTTTGCGTGTGAAACGTCATCAATATGTGTGTATACATAATTTGGGTTACAGACCTTGCTACATGTCCGATTTTCAAAATTTAAAAACGTCGATATATCAAATAAACTCCTCCGAATTCAATGCACTTATTCATTTTGCTCTATTTGCAATATTAACTTTGCAAAAAGCTTTTCGGCGCATCACGCTGCAATGGTGCAAAGTTGCAAAATCCCAGATACCCACAACAAACCAGTTTTTCAAATTAATGGCTAGCCTATTGAGACAGAATATTGAATTGACAAATATATACATATATTATATACCATAGTTTTGTCATACTGTACACAAGTTGCTCTATCCCAGTTAACATAACAAACCATTGCCATCACCAGGTTTTTTTTGTTTTTTTTGTTTTTTTTTCTTGGCTAGGAGCTTTGCATGTTTTACAAAAATGTTATTCCACCCGAAATGCATCAAAATAACACGATTCATTTTTTAGATATTTGTAACTGTGTATATAAAACTCCATAACAAAATATCTTATAAATTGACCCTAACTTCGCAGATGCATTAAATTCTTTGCATGCTGGCTCATTCCGTTACAATTTTTAAAAGAAGGTAAGACCAAAGTCGCTATAGTACCCTTTTTTAAAGGGTACTTTTCTTGTTAAAATAGACTTCAAGACACCCACTGATTTTTTTGGCCTTTAGATCTAGTTTTGCTTTTGGTTAGGCCTATTTGCCAGATGGCGCTTGAGTAATATATATGCGTATTTTGTACAAAAAGCAATCTTGCCTGTTGCAACATAAGTTTGCTGGCACAACAACTATAGTGCTACTGCAACTGTATAGTAACACCATTACAACAGCTTTAGTTGAGTGTGTATCAGGAATCGGGCATTTCTGAATTAACCTTTTAACATAAAGTCGCATAATATCGCACCGGAGTCTGTGGCCTGAGCATAACTGCTGGGAAAACTGCAATTGTCTGACAGTGAAATGATTCTTGCTGCTTTTATTGGCTGAATAGTAACACGTGTGTCATTCGTGCAGTTCTGGGAGCATGGCTAGTTTGCCCATTTGGCTATCAGGAGGCAGTTTTGGCCGTGGGATGGCCAATATAATAAATATATATCTGGCCTGGTGCTTTGGCTTGGCTGGCATTAGCTCTATCAGTTGTCAGTCATAGCAGAAGGGGGATTTAGATCGTATGGATGCTTGATCCTCGGGGGTTGGCCTTGTGCACAGCAGGGATGTTCAGAAAGCCCCCCTGCCCCTTAGTATCTGTGACCAATTCCAACCTCAGCCCCTCATGATAGACTTGCACAACATTAAGAGCAAATAGTTGATGACAATCTTGGAAATGTATGTCCTCTCCGCTTCTATCTGCGTCCGGCAAAATGACAGAGCAGTAAAACCAGAGATAAAGGGATATTATCAGCCGAATGGAAATGTGGCACCCTCTGTGCTGGGCGGCTGTCCCGAGCTAAAAGGTCCCTAGTTGCGGCCGTGATTTATGGCTCAGCCCGAGTCAGCCGACTCTTGTGCTAGTGGTGCAGGGGACGGCCACTCTGCTGCGGGTGAAAGCTGGTCAGTGATGGCTGTGCTTGGAACACGCATGTCAGTGAATGAACCAAAGAAATGGTCCCCTTTGCATTTGCTGACTTCTGATTTTTGTTTAGAAGTTCAGAAAATAATCAAAGGTTCAGAATATGGATTCACACAATACAGAGCTTCGGATGAGAACAATAAATTATGGAACAGTAGGGAAGAAATGGGCGTTCTGGACCATTTTTCAAAAAAAAAAAAAAGAAAATAAGCTGAGCTTCAAAAGCCTAATATTTGCTACTCTTTAACTTTTAGTTGAAACCATCGACTCAGTGTAGTTTTAAAGTAGCAGCTGATACATTCTGGTGCTTTCAAGTTTCAAAAGTTAGCAAGTTTGCGTAATTAATATTTTCTAAGGTGAGTATACGAGCAGTATCAAATTTGCACTTGGAGTTAACTCAGAAAATGCATATGTGCATTTCCCTTAACAATTGGTGAATGGAGATGTCAAACGTTGTCCGAATACTTTCTTGCCCATGACAAAATTAATGACTCCCTCTTGAAAGGGAAGACATTATAACTTTGTATCTTAATTTGGGTTTATATTAAGCTGACACTTTGTCTGCTCTGTTGAAAGGAACCAAAATATTTGCTATTCATGCACAAAGTAACAGTAGCCTTTGCAATATATCAACTCATCCCATAGACACTGCTAGACAGATGACAAAATGGCCGAACATGAGCATGGAGTGTCATGGAGTGACCACGTGACCTTGTTAGGTCAGAAAAGACCCTCTGGTGGCGCCCCTGGTGAGCCCCTTGATTGTGAGCGATGTTCCTGGGGTGAGGGGGCACCCCTGGCTACCCCTCTGGCCTGTTTAACAGGGCTCCGGGTCTCCCTAGATCCAGGACATTGTGATTTAAGTCATCCCCAGACCCCAGTGCAGGCTAGCTGTGCTAAAACCCACTCTATTGTATTTGACAACCACTGGACATGCTGCAGGATTGACACGGTTTAACACACAGCCATGTCATCATTGTGATGGCACATGATGGCAGAGATAGGAAAATAGATAGATATAGATAGATTAAAATGATGTAGATAGATAGATACAGATACAGATACAGATACAGATACAGATAATTTATTGGTAATGTAGATGGATAGATACAATTAACAATTGCAAGGGGCATGACTTCATGATAGATAGATAGATAGACAGATAGAGCAACTCCGATTGTAATACTTATAGAAGGGATTAAAGATAGATGGTGTATATATATATATATGAACACATGTATGGGCAGATAGACAGATCTATAGATCTATAGATCGATAGATCGATCGATAGATTGATCGATAGATAGATAGATAGATAGATAGATAGATAGATAGATAGATAGATAGATAGATAGATAGATAGATAGATAGATAGATGGACTTCAGTTCATAATATTACAATGTTTTGAACTTTTGGTGAAAATGTTTTGCCTTTGTGAGTTGTGACTCCCCCTGCCTCATCAGACCTATCTTTCTGTTGTATTAAATGCACATGTAGATGGATATATACAATTAACAATTGCGAGGGGGTGTGACTTCATGATGTCCTCCAGCCAGTGTTTAGTCAGTGTCTGTGCTGTGTTGTGACATTATTATTTTTGCTCCATCTTGTGCAATACTATACAAATTCAAGCAAAGATGAGGATTCCAATCCATGCATGGTGCACTTAACATGTCAACTGCAGGGAATGTGATAGCAAGTTCAGGTGGTAGCAGGACGTTTCACCGGCGGGACGTTTCACCGCTGGCAGTGGTGGGACGTTTCACCGCCGGTTCACCGCCGCACCTTTTCCACTTTAGGCCCAAACCCTATGGACTCTGCTCAGATTGCTGACACCTCCATGCATAAGGCCAGTTCAATGTCTTGTTTATAGCTGACACTACTTCAATTAGACTGACATGCTTTCTTTAATCAGGTCAAAGCACCAGTGAACAAGGCCAACAACAACTGATCAAACAGTTGGGCAACTCAGCATCTCTTGAATAGTTGCAATCTTGAACGGTTGCTTGGAGAGAAGAATAGATGACGGCCATTGAAGTCAAGGCAATGTCGTCCCACCCAGCAACAGCTCATTGCGGCTTGGCTGGGATCAGCATTATGGCCAGCACCAGTGTATATTGACTTAATGAAAACTCATCGTTCCCTACTGTCCTTTCCATATTTTACTATAGTTATGACAGTGTTAAGTCTGCCAGGGCCTTACCCACCGGGTCTTACTGGGGAGAATGACTCGGGGAGCGAGATCTCGTTGGATCTCGCGAGAAAACGGGATTAGCGACGAGATTTGAAGGAGATGGAGAGATTTGGCGAAGACAGATTAGCCAGCCAGGAGGAGGCAGGATACAGGGGATGGAGGGGGATGGATTTGACGTTGTAATGCAACTACATAATGGATAATAGTTCTCAGTCATTTGGCCTGCTTCATCCCAGCTATCTAACACTGGTACTGCTAGAGCTCCTCTTCTATTAACTGCTCTCCTGGCTCATGCTAACCCCTTAAATTAACATCATTTTAACCACCTCATGTCTTGTTTTGCTCGCAAGCCTTTAACCAATCACTCCATTGCTTGATCCTTGCCAATTACATCACCTTCCTTCAGAAGTTTCAGACTTACTTCATTAAAATGGCACACCAGTTTATCACCACCATGTAAGTCTTGGGTCATGATTTATTGTTTGTACAAATTTTGATTCAGTTTGGTTGTGAATAACAACTGCATGTGGCAATATAATATTATAAGGCTGCATACAAATTTTACAATTCACTGTCTAGAGCAAGACTAAAAAGCCAGTGATTTTAAATTTCCCACCTGGCTCTGACAGTGTGATTGCATCCGATATAAGGCTGAGAGCATGTAGTCTGTTCCACAGCCCTAGTATATCAGGTTAGATTATGGCCAGTGGAACAGGCTAGAGAGCATGATACCATGCCTCATCTTCTAGCGGAAGTTTGGAACCAGTCGTCAGTCTCCTACTCTAACATCAAACTTTAATGTCAATTGCTGTGGGTGTATTATTAGATTATTAATCTCACATTAACTTTCACAAAAAACACTTATCAGTTCGAACTGTGGACCAATACAGTATATATGTCAGTCTGCAAGATTGTTTGTACTTCCTGTCTGTTGGTTGCACTCCTGGTTCTAATTTGTTGATTATAAGTTGGTGCTCACAATATCTTATGTTAGTTCACAAAATCATAGAACAACCTGAGTTCTCAAGTTATGATCCAGCAGAGCTTTAACCCATCTCTCAGCCAATCATGATTCCTCAGCTATCTGGACAATTGGACAATTGGTGCTACAGATTCCCAGAGGTCCGGATTCAGTCTGCATTATCTGTGTCTCGTGAAAGTGTCCTTTCTTCGCTCAGTTGTGACCACATCAAGTTTTTATGATTCCCATTGTGGCAATCATGCCGATTATGCCAATGCCATACTCCGCAGGCACCAACACGTCGAACAGGCAACATCAGTAATCATAATATGCATCATGTTACCGTCAGGTTCTACATTATATTATGACAGTAATGATGCAAGATGAATTTGTGTCACTCACCAACACCACCTATAGCTTTCACCCATCTCTCATGGGTTCTTCGGCTAGGCCTATGTCAAGCTGTTCAGCTGGTAGAAATAATACTGGACTTCCAAAGGTAAGATTTTCAACTACTTGTTCTATTTGATCCGTCTGTCTTTCTGTTTTGGTTCATATCTTTTTGCTTCCGATGTTGTATACATAGTAAATATATTCATTGTATGAATCTTGTCAGTGTTTTGCATACACGAGGCAGCCTGTTCAAGGTGGAAATTAATTAGCATTGTCTATGTGGAGACGGCGTAGCCATCCATCATGTATGTTTTCACCCTCCATTAAGTTATAGGTGAGAGAATAGGCTGGCAATGAGTACATCGCCCTGTAGAACTCCCCCAAGATGAGGGAGAGATCTCTGAGAGACGGCAGAGGCAGATTGCTGGGTCTGGCTGTCATGGCTCCTTGCAGCTCCTTGTGATGGAATATTCCCACTGCGTCCTCATTACACAATCTTGGCATGGGACATTTTTGGAGGTGTGACGGAATTTCCCTCAGAGAACAAAACGGTCGGTAATGATGTGCCGAGGAAAATGAGCAGAGATCCGCCAAGAATCCGCCTGCAATCTGTAGGAATCTGCCCGGAATGTGTAAACACATTAGGGCAGGGGGAGAGCAGGGGGAGCAGGGGGAGGAGGGCTGAAGAAAGGCAGGCAGCGGCGTCTCTTAAAACAGATTGCTCTCTTGGGAGGTTTAATTCACGGCGAGCTGCTTGTCAATTGGAGCCAACCATCTCTCAACATGAAGGCTGTTTTTATTAAGATTCCTCGCACGATGTGGGCGAATTGTTTAGAGGGTTAACAAAACTTCTGTTTCAATTGCATCCCTCCCCGCCAGAAAATGAAGAACAGAGAAAAGAAAGGTTCAGAAAATGCAACACAAATTGGAGCAGGAAAGAAATGACACTGCGATGGGAAATATGGCCTTTTAATGACTGCAGATGTCCATACTCTCTTTTCAACTGCCTTTTATCGAATGCTTTAGGCTTTCAAAACATTATTATTATAGGCCTAAATTGAATTGTACCGGTGACTCTCGTAGTATACAAAATGTGGTTGAAAAATAGGCTGCACAGCAGCAAACCTTCAGCGAACAACTTCCCAACAGCGAATGTGGTATTCCATCGTGCGGAGCTAGGTGATAGAAAGACGAGGCTACTTAGAGTAGGTTGGGGCATGCGGCCCCCCTTAACTTCGAGGTGCGATTTGACCTACTTTTTATGGGCGATTATTTGAATGCTTATGCTGTCAGGAAGGGATCACTTGACTCTACTAATAACTGGTGAAACAAATGTCTACCAATTTTAATAAGGGAGTTACAGCCATTTTTGTAAAAAAATTAAAATGGCCTTCTTACCCCACCCATCGGGCAAGAAGCCCCCCTATTATAATCCTATGGCAATTTTTTTTGCGAGCGCATTCAGCCTAAAAGTTATTTCTCAGGGTTCTTCTATCATTTTTAAGACATTCTACTCACTTTTTCTGAATTTCAGAATTTATCTGTTTATACCTCTATTTTTTAAATATTTATTGCCCTGTTTCAATTTCGGGCCAAATTTTTTCTATATTAATTAGCTATTCTATCAAGATTTAAGGTGAAGTACACATTATTAAATGGTTCCTGAATTAGCTTCGACCCCCAGTGAAGGGGGCCTCATGCCCCATACCATGTGGGGCCTCTCGCCCCCAAACCCACATATTTTAATTTGACCTCTATATTTTGAACTAAAATGCAAAAAACATGATCCAAATCATATTTATGTGATGGTCATAAAGTGAAGCAATGCAGGTATCCATTATACTTTTAAAAATGTCAAAAGTTATTTCTGACAACCCCTTTCAAAGAATTAGTCAAAGTTACAAAAACCATGCACATTTTTTTGTTTCTTTAATTTCTATTACGGTTTAGTGCTGTTTGACCTGAAAATTTGTGACGGCACCTAAAATGCCTCTAGCTTCAATCCTAACAATAGATAAACGCACCAAAAATGTAAGTTTGGATATAAGCCTGGGGGGGCCTCTCACCTAACCCGGGCTTCTTGCCCCGACCTACTCTATACACAGTTTCATTGTAAGGTATCTAGAACACATTTGTGTGACTAACAGGGGCTGAAATATATAGATGTTTACAACAGTATGTCAATTATTTACTGATATTTTTATAGAAAGGTTAATTGGAAGGAAAAGTGGCACTTCACATCTAATTATGGTATATAGAAGGTGTGCTGTAGTTTTGTTTGGCAGGTGCGAATGAGTGAAATCATGCAGGTAAATTTCGTTCCATTTAGCTAAAGAAAATACAAAATAGTCAATGAGCCAAACATCACTGTGTTGGTATTTTGGAAAGGTAATAAGAGTCGCAAGTTTCAAATAATACATTAATTTGAAATGATATACACAACTTGAACGTGCAAAAGCACAGTATTTAGACAACCTTTAGAGAAATTGCAACTATTGCATGAGTGAAATTGTTTGAGTTAAAGCATAAAAAGAAACAGAACTTTTGCAATGCACTGGTCCGCCATTAAGCAAAGCTTCTGGAAATAGTAATATGTGTATGGGGATGTCGGAGACCTGGTAATTGAAGAGTTTCACTCAAACGCCCTGTTATTGATCGTTTGGTGATTGCATGCATGCACATAGTTGTCATAGAGTAGGTCGGGGCATGCGGCCCCCCTTAACTTTGAGGTGCAATTTGACCTACTTTTTATAGGCAATTATTTGAATGCTTATGCTGTCAGGAAGGGATCACTTGACTCTACTAATAACTAGTGAAACAATTTTCTACCAATTTTAATAAAAGAGTCACGGCCATTTTTGTAAAAAATTTAAAATGGCCTTCTTACCCCACCCATCGGGCAAGAAGCCCCCCTATTATAATCCTATGGCAATTTTTTTTGTGAGCGCATTCAGCCTAAAAGTTATTTCTTAGGGTTCTTCTATCATTTTTAAGGCATTCTATTCACTTTTTCTGAATTTCAGAATTTTTCTGTTCATACTTTTATTATTTAATATTTTTACCCTGTTTCAATTTTCAGCCAATTTTTTTTCTATATTAATTAGCTATTCTATCAAGATTTAAGGTAAAGTACACATTATTAAATGGTTCCTGAAGCAGCTTCGACCCCCCAGTGAAGGGGGCCTCATGCCCCATATCATGTGGGGCCTCTCGCCCCCAAACCCACATATTTTAATTTGACCTCTATATTTTGAACTAAAATGCAAAAAACCTGATCCAAATCATATTTATGTGATGGTCATAAAGTGAAGCAAATCAGATATCCATTATACGTTTAAATATTTCGAAAGTTATTTCTGACAACCCCTTTCAACGAATTAGCCAAAGTTACAAAAACCATGCACATTTTTTTGTTTCTTTAATTTCTATTACGGTTTAGTGCTGTTTGACCTGAAAATTTGTGACGGCACCTAAAATGCCTCTAGCTTCAATCCTAACAATAGATAAACGCACCAAAAATGTAAGTTTGGATATAAGCCTGGGGGGGCCTCTCACCTAACCCGGGCTTCTTGCCCCGACTTACTCTATATACATTTATGTTGCACTCGGTGAATCTTCGTCTTCAAACTTCATGCAAGTTCATTGGCACTAGTAAATAAGCCCACAGGAAGTTAAGCCCAAATCAGCCATCAGTCAGTCAAATAATCAAAGCAAAGCAAATATAACTTATTTATTATAGGCTGTGTATCAAAGTAAGGTGCAACAAATTGCTAACAATAGTCTAAATGGGTCAAAGAATCACCCAACCCCATCCTAATTTATTATCATACATTGAGCAGGGCGATCCATTCATATTCTGGAAACCGTTTCAGGTCCTTGAATGGCGCAGAATCAGCCAGAGCTGCGAAGGGGGCGGATGTTGCGCAATGAGGGGCCATCATTTACGTGGCCTCTTTATCGCTCCATGAATATGTATTAATTTGTCAATTGCAGATAGTGCTTCGATCTTTAGATAATGTTGCGTCAATTTGACAGGTCTATTGATTTGTATGGTCCCTATAGAGCACCAAAGGGCCTTAGTAAGGCAAGGGGGGGGGTTGAATTATGGGGTATTGACAAGTCGCCTCCAGGTCTTGTTTTAAGATAACCAGTCAAGTAGTCAGAGACCTCCATGATGTTGAATTGTAAGTCATATGCAAGTAGGGTACAATTTCGATCTGTCTCATTTATTGTAAATATTTTTTCCAGGTTAAGCCTGGTTATGAGAAGTTGAAGTGTTGAAAACTTCATATAATTGAATTAACATTTATAGGTTGATATTATAAGTTGTTACATTACAAACATTTCTTCATCTTCCTTCTTTTAAATACATGCATGCCTGAAGATATATATATCTAGTTGAAGCACAATATTAATTTCATTCCTTCCTCCCTTCAATGAAAGGGGGGGGGGTGCCTTTGATTGATAGGCTGGCTGCCCAAAGATCTAAAGGGATGGCCAATATTAATTGGTCGATATCAGTTGTGAATAAATGACAAATAATTCATGGATGCATGGTATCATTAAGTTAAGCCTGGATTAAAAGGTCCTATTCTATCAGTAGATCTAATGCTCCCGGAATTGCTCACAGTAAATGGGGCTAAAGATGTGATCATGGCAGCCAGTCATGATTGAAGTAAGCAAGAAGACTGTTTTCTTGAGAACAAGACTTTTTTGTGAGTGTCATTTTAGTCTGGATCACTTCTGTGTGTCGATTAATGGAGCTTGAATTCCTTCTATTTTCCTAAAGACATAATGAGATACTGCATAGGACAACGTACTCAAATTTGCTATAAAACGCATTGTGTATTTTCAGAAAAAGTTATTATAAATCATGAAATTTTCGAAAATAATGTCAATGTCTCCTGATTGACTGCAACCTCCTGCTATAGCCTATGACATGAAGAAGAAACATTTGTAAAGTTGTCATTTGACTTTCTGGAAGAGTATTTTGTGATTGTTCAAGGCCTTTGGTTTATTTCAAGAATTCTTGAACTGAATTGGTGAGTCTATAGCGTTGCCTAGCAACCAGAGGTCATTGGACAAATGGCAAGGGCTTGACCACTGGGCGGCGGGGGCAAGGGGGGGGGGGCAGGGGGGCTGACCCCAATTGGCAAGGTCAGCGCAGGGCTACTGACATGGCCAGATTACCCATACCCCTATTCCAGCTGAAATCCCTTGAATTTTCTCCCCACATCTCTGTAATTGAAAATCGAAACTCACAGGCAGGCATAATTATTCTCACAAACTTCTAATTTGTGTCCATTTCTGTCGATTTGTGTCATTTTGCAGAACCTTGTTTCACTTTTAAAAGCATTTCCAGAATGTTTGTTGCAATGTGATGGCAGTGACTGACTGAATGGCACTCCAACCTGTTGGAAGTTTGCCAAATGCTGGAATATCTGTCAAATGAAAACTTTAAGGCATGAGCCTGTGGATCATTATGCTGTGGTGCTTTATTGTTGCAAAAATACAGGATGTCAAACCCTGTCACATAGGCTGATATATAGGCCGGTATACCGTATAGTTTATAGAATCCCGTGCATAGAACATATTTGACAGCAAACTTCCATTCTTGATGAATTTGTCTCATATAATTATAGGTTTCTGAAATGCTTTCCTGGAGCTGACAATAACATTTTAGACACATGAGTTGCTATATTGAATTGTGAATGACATTTGAGAGCGGCGTTGGGCAAAAGTAAATATACAGATCAAGGCCAACAAATCACAATTTGACTCGAGGAGGACAACTGTTGTTTTGACAAAGAGAAGACCATGATATCCGCTTCCGGTTGATTTGGGCAGCCATCATTTCCTGTTGTGGCCAGGCTGACAAATGTCTTTAGTTCCTTTTGATGACTTTTTATTTACTGTAAATTCTGCCTTTGAACTTTATCTGCAAACGACACGGTCTTTTACACTACAATGAGTTCATTGTTGCAGGGGGCGACTATTCTGCAACAACAATAGTGTCTCATTTGTCGTCACCATGACGACTGGTGTGTCGTATCCAGGAATGTCTCACCCTACACCTGCTACCCCTGGCCGAGGCTGGCTGAGGCTGGCTGAGGCTGGCTTAGCTGCCCCTCAATGTTGCCAGTTTATTTACCCACACCGTTCCTATGGCTATCCGTGTTTCACTTTGGTCTTCCTTCGAATTTGCAACAAAAGCAGCGAACAAAGGAAACAACAGGCTGAACGACCTCCATTCTCTCCTCCGGGTCAAAGCTGATTGCTTACAAGCTCAATTCTCCCATGATGGACTCTGGATTGCTTGGATGTCTATCGTCATATTTTTTTTATGTTGGCATTATCTCACAAAATCAAGGTGGGCCATGCAATATATTGGCATTGAAATCTTCAACCAAATCAGTTGTTCTGAAATCATTTGGTTTTTTACCAATTATCAGATGGTATTAAACTAGCCTTCCTGCATGCTATCTTATGAGCTGCTTGCAGACATTATATGGGCTTACAAGATGTTTATTGAAATCAAAAATGCCCATATGATTGTGTACTTTAAGAAATGCATGTACGTATTAATCTTTTTATGGGTTTTTTAGTCAATATAGGCCTAAATAGGCTAACTTTTGAAAATAGGGTCAATCACTGATAGGCCCAATTTGTGCAATATAAATTGTGCTTTAAAAGCCCCAAAATACGGATTTACTGGAATTAAAACGACCAACACAGGCCTCGTTCGAAGGAGCATTTGGCCAATTTTTCATTTATTTTGTTCAATTCTGTTCAATCCCTTGATGCCAGAAATGTAAATTTGTTCTTCAGTCGAAATTCTTCAGATTGTGTAAGTGTGAGAAAGGGATCAGCATTTTCTTCAAATGCCAATTGATTTCAGATATAAATCGAGATATTGCCAGGACATAGATGTTATAGATGGCTTTGAAGTAGTTGTGAAGTGAGGAACAATTTCTGCTGACTTTGTGTGAAATTAATTGAGACATCCTTCTGAGAGAGCTCATCCTGAAGTTGAGTGCTGTGAACACTCGGATCTGGAGCTTAAGAGAAGGAAGATTTATTTGAAAGACTGTGGGACATTTCGGCACAGTCATTTGGGCTGCTGGTGAAATTGTCCGCACTTGATTTATCAGGCCCGGGCGACAGGCCTTGATCCTCGCGGGAAATGCTAAAGCGCGCCAAATTTTACGCGACATTAAACCGCCAGGAAAACTGCAGTAAATGCCCGCCTTTTTCCACATGGGTGCGGCGAATATTCGCGATATGTCCAAGAATTATGGTTCAATGGAAGACAGAGTTGTCCGCCTTCCATCCACATTCATCATAGGCGTGCTTCTAGGCTATAGCCAAGTTCGCCATGGGGCCCTGCAAGACACCCCACACCCTCTCTCAGGCTCTCTCTCATTGGCTATCAACTGGCTTGCTGTATGGGCAAGGGCTAGAACTTCCTACATGCAGTTTAGACAGAACCATGGCATCACCATGACCATGGTCATTCTTGCTAACTTGGCCTGACTTTCTTACCATCCGCAGTGGTATGCCATTGATATCCTACCATCCGTAATGACATGAACTGCCATTTTCTCACTGTCACCCGCAATGTAATACATCATTCTTTTATGCCACAATAAATATTATTTTTATCAAACTTTTATTTCTTCACAATATTACTATAGAATAATAATAGGCCCCCTGAACTTATTATCAATCCAATAAGTCTGTATCCTCAAATTTGCTTCAATTACTGGGAGCATGCAATGTGCATGTGTCATATACTGAGGCAAGTTGTGGATATGCTACCATCCGTAATGAATTAAACTGTCCTTTTCTCACTACCATCCTCAATGAAATACGCCGTCGTTTATATTTGTGCCCAATGATAGTCATTGATGGGTCAGTATTTCGGCGATATCAGAAAAATGGCAGCTAAAGATGATGTTCTTCAAGTGTACGTATGTAATGACCCCTACAGAGGCAATGTCAGGGTAATTCAAACTCAACTAGACATGTCATAATCGCATAGCGATGAATGATGCACTGCGCTATACTGAGTTTGCAACATGACGCATCCCTTCGTATATCAGAATGATATTCACTAATAAATGTTTATATAAGCTTCTACATATCTGTAAGACATATTCTATCAAAATATGCCTAGGACACTAAATATTAAACTTTATATATTTTTTACAGGATGCAATAGTCTTGAGACAAAATTGGGCTTTCAGGCACCAGGTCTCCTAAAAAGCACTCCCACAGTTGCCCAAAGGCACACTTTAACATGGAAGACTTAGACTTGGGTGTGCCATTTAGGTTACAGTGTATCTTTCCTGGTTTTTGTTGTGCAAAACCATAGGGCATTTTGGATTTTTTTCTTAAATTTGCCAGAAAATAAAACGGAAAAAGACATGTTGTAGTCTCCACATGATCTCCACTACCATTATTGCCAGTACACTAGCTTAAATGCATGGAAATCTCATAAGAAATGGAGCCATTTTCACCGGTCCTTGTTTGTGGGTAACCATGCTGAGCAGTATTACAAAATGTGATGAGATAATTCTATAATCAAAGTATTCCCTTCCTTCATTTCTATGTTAGCCATGCACCTTTTTTCAAGTACCCATTTTTGTCTTACCATTGCATTTTATTTAACCGAAGAACCTGGTTGACCTGGTGCATTCACTGTACCCCATGCAACCGATTAGCCAGGTGCATTGTGCAGCAGACTGCAGGCCTAGCATATATAGAAGCATGCTCAATGTGCTGAGTAGTTAACAGTTGTGAAATGTCGAAGGCACAACAGTTGGAATACGACACAATTAACCCCCTAACACAAGTCTAAACATGTGGGGGAAAAACTTCATGATAGATACAGAACATACATGTGAAGGAGAACGTTAAAAGTTATGTCAAAGAACCAGGAGCTCACACATAAAATTTGCAGCAAATGTTAGTTGACGAATCTGGAAGGCTATGAAAACAAGGGCACTGCTATAGCCACCTGGCGGTGGGCTAGCGCAGTGCAATTATTTGTATCAAGTATAATAGTATATTTGAAGAATTTCTGACAATTTTGTGTCCATATGATCAGTATCTGGCTAAAAAAAGTTGAAAATTACGAGATGTTATTTAACTATAATAATCGGTGACAAAAATTGTGCAGGAGTTTCAGGTTTATTGCTCCATGGTTTTTTGGAAAATGGTTTAGTTTCTTGACCCTGCTCTGTTTTTATCAAATTTGCACACTATTTAATGTATCTTTCACCATGCTAAATCCAAAGCAAGATAAGGTGTGATTTCGCTGTCAGGAGTGTAGCATTTTAAAAACAGGAAGTCAGTTTTCTGTGAGAAATCAGTAGAATACAATGTTGTTTATAGTCCAGTCAATCTACTGTAAATATGAAACATACCCGCCACAAATTGCAAAAAAAACCAAACCAATTTTTTTCTCACCATTTGGTTCTACTTAATAACATATTAAAAATCCCACTCAATGAAAATATTGGAACAATGTTTTTTGGGCCTTTGAAAATATAGCCTCTCGGAACGACGGAAATGCCATTTTCGCCCATAATTTCAACATTCTTACTTCACATTTTTGACAATTGCGGCACCTACACTTACAGTACTGCTTTGAATTATGCATCAAATTAAAGGTAATAATGTAAGGCATCCATCTGTACCTCCAGTAACCATGTAGCTCCTCTGTGGATCTCACAATGTAAGTGCAAACATTGTGTCCAATCCGATGAAAATTGACAATTTTTGGCTTGAACTCTTTTTATGACTCCTACTTTTTCTCAGAGCATATATAAGACATATACTTATCTGCAGACACAACAGTCCAAAGTTATATCTATTAGAGTTCTAAGTCTTACTAATTCACCTGCATTATGATAGTGTATGGCCAAAAATATTAAAGTAATCTTGTTTTCTTAGGCTCGCAACAGGATAATGTTATTAGAAAAATGGTAATTATTTGGCATTTGGACT
This sequence comes from Platynereis dumerilii, assembly GCA_026936325.1. NCBI lineage: Eukaryota > Metazoa > Annelida > Polychaeta > Phyllodocida > Nereididae > Platynereis > Platynereis dumerilii. The sequence goes on along the minus strand of JAPTHN010000050.1, from coordinate 1,788,402 downwards.
CTTCAAGTATGGCCACATTGGTATTTCCAGAATGTACTATGCACACAGAGTTTATACTTAAAATTTATCAAGAGATTATACTCTCTATACATGCACAAGAGCAACAGTAGTGTGCTGCCACAGGCAGTGAACTCTGTCAGAGTTCACATACAACAACTCTCCGGCAACTACCCCTCTGGTGGAACAGCCCCCCTGAAAGTTGAAACTGACACATTAAAGCATCCATTGTCACATGGTATAATTCGTTTTAGAATATCATTACTTTTAACACCCTGAACAGAGGCCCAAATTTGGAAATTTAAACATGAAAGGACTGTATTTACTTGTGCTCAACCATGAATTCTGACAGTCTCTTCACTGCTGGCGCTGTTCATTCTGTCCAGAAGGAATCCAGTGTTGCTAAGGATGAACATTGGTAAGGCAAAGGGGTCCTGGAGCATAATACTATATTATCATACATGCATAAAAACGAATTTTCTTTGACTAATTTGTTTTGGTTTCTCAGAAGAGTGTGCATAATTTCATACATAGACACTGGGAAATGGAAATAATGGGGGAAAATCCCCAAAATTAAACCATTACTTTTGGTGAAAGTGACCAAGCACGGTCACCAATATGAATTGAAATCTAAATCGTAGGTAAAAATCGTAGGTAAAAATGCCTGAAAAAAATCGTAGGTAAAAATGCCTGAAAAAAATCGTAGGTAAAAATGCCTGAAAAAAATCGTAGGTAAAAATGCCTGAAAATCGTAGGTAAAAATGCCTGAATCAATAGCTGTCTGGCCATACCAATGATTTCCACTAACATGAGTGTGAATTCCTTTAGAATTAATAGTAATCACTTGTAAATAGGATCGAAATATTTGCGGAAAATGTTGCCTTCAGTGTCAATAATCTCCTCGGAAACAACTAATTCTGACATGTATTTTAATTCCACTTGTCCTAATGACCATACAACTCATTCCTGACCTACCAAAACAGATATGGATGGATAGCCCTTGATGTCAACTGTCACCTTGGTTTCATTGTTACTACAACTATCAACCCTCCAAAAGCCAAATAAATGTTGCCTTCAGTGTCAATAATTTCCTCAGAAACACCAAATTCTCCCACGTATTCTCAATTCCACCTATCCTAATGACCATATAACTCATTTCTGACCAATCAAAACAGACATGGATGAATAGCCCTTGATCTGGACATTCATTTGGCACATTGGTTTCCTTGTTACTACAACTGTAAATCTCCAAAAGCTAAATATATATTGCCTTCAGTGTCAATAATCTCCTCGGAAACACAAAATTCTCACACATATTTTCAATTCCACCAATCCTAATCACCATATAACTCATTTCTGACCCACCAAAACAGATATGGATGGACAGCCCTTAATATGAACTTACATTTGGCACATTGGTTTCCTTGTAACTACAACTGTCATCCCTCCAAAAGCTACATTAATGTTGAATTCAGTGTCAACAATCTCCTCAGGAACACTTAATTCTCCAATGTATTTTCGATTCCACTAATCCTAATCACCATATAACTCATTCCTGACCCATGAAAACAGATATGGATGGATAGCCCTTAGCGTGTACTTTCATTTGGCACATTGATTTCCTTGTGTTTACAACTCCCAACCCTCCAAAAGCTAAATAAATGTTGCCTTCAGTGTCAATAATCCCTTCAGAAGCACCAAATTCTCCCATGTATTTTCAATTCCACCTATCCTAATCACCATATAACTCATTTCTGACCTACCAAAACAGATATGGATAGATAGCCCTTTACACGTATGTCAACTGTCATTTGACACCTTGGTTTCATTGTTACTACAACTTTCAACCCTCCAAATTCTAAATAAATGTTGTCTTCAGTGTCAATAATCTCCTCAGACACACCAAATTCTCCTATTTATTCTCAATTCCACCTATCCTAATCGCCATATTACTCACTCCTGACCTATCAAAACAAATATGGATGGATAGCCCTTGATGCATCTGGTACATTGGTTACCTTGTAACTTCAACTCTCAACCCTCCAAAAGCTAAATAAATGTTGCCTTCAGTGTCATTAATCTCCTCGGAAACACAAAATTCTCACACATATTCTCAATTCCACCTATCCTAATCACCATATAACTCATTTCTGACCCACCAAAACAGATATGGAGGGATAGCCCTTAATATGAATTTACATTTGGCACATTGGTTTCCTTGTAACTACAACTGTCAACCCTCCAAAAGCTACATTAATGTTGAATTCAGTGTCAATAATCTCCTCGGAAACACTTAATTCTCATGTATTTTCAATTCCACTTGTCCTAGTCACCATATAACTCATTCTTGACCCATCAAAACAGATATGGATGGATAGCCCTTAGTATGCACTTTCATTTTGCACAGTGGTTTCCTTGTTATTACAACTGTCAACCCTCCAAAAGCTAAATAAATGTTTCCTTCAGTGTCAATAATCCCTTCGGAAGCACCAAATTCTATAATAAAACTTAATGGGAGTGTGGTTCACAGCAATGAACCTCATGAATGTCAGGTCGCGGAAGAATACAACACGAGTCCAAAGGACGAGTGTTTATTCTGCAGCAGACCTGACATGAGTGAGGTTCATTGCTGTGAACCACACTCCCATTAAGTTTTATTTATATCCCACAATAAAAATACACCTCCAGTAAAAATAATTAATAATTTCAAGAGGCACTATTTTGTTTGAATGGCCGCAAAAAGATCCCTAGCAACCACACCGACCAATCAGAGCATCAAAACATTGTGACGTCATCACTTCACAGCTGATTGTTTGCATAACAACATCAGATAATGAGATGCATGTGGTTCACAACGATGAACATCATGGTGTGAATCACATGGTTTTTTGCCAGAACTTCACTGCCTATTGTGGGATATTCCCATGTATTTTCAATTCCACCTATCCTAATCACCATATAACTCATTTCTGACCCACCAAAACAGATATGGATGGATAGCCCTTGATGTCAAAATTTTATCTGTCAGTTTGGTTTCATTGTTGCTACAACTGTCAACCCTTCTGAAGACTATATAGATGTAACTGCCAGTGTGAAAGACCTTCTCGGAAATACAAAGTCCTTCCAAAATTGCAGCATGGTCAATCCCTGAAACTTATTTTTAGTCAACAACCATACTTGTCTAAATGGCAGAACTTTGTCATCCCTTCCAGCTGAATCGTACGGGTGGGGTATTGCAGAGGTGCATTAATTAATTAATTATTGAATGGATGCTGAGAAGGAGTGTCAAATAAGCTGTTCCATACATTTGTTCCCGCTTGTATAATCTTCACTACAATTCCCCTCAGTAAGGCCATACACTTGGCGCCTAGCTCAGCATGTTTGTGGTTTGAGAATGCATGAAATGAGAAGGTTTCATAATCTGTTACACAATTAAATTTCAAGGTATAGGGACAGCAAAACGAGGGATAAAAAGATCATATTGGGTAGTCCATGGAGTAAAATTGTTACATGACAAAGTGTATCTATCGTTAATAAAGCAGGACCAGGACCTTGCTAAGTTACCTAAGTATTTTCTCAAGAATGTTGTTTCGATGTGTAACTAACACAATGTCATTGTTATTTTCATCTATATCAAAATCTTGCTGATGATTCAATGGTCAATCCCAGTGTGGTCATCCTAGAATAGTCGAAATAAGAAATAATTACCATTTTTCTATTGAAATTGTCCAGTTGCGAGTCTATGAAGACAATATTGCACTTGTATGTTTGACCATTCACTATCATTAATACTAGTGAATTGGTAACAGTTAGCAATTTAATACATATTACTTCAAGCTGATGTGTTTTCCATATAAATATATGTCTTATATATGCTCTGAGAAAAAGTAAGAATCGTTGAAACAGTTCTAGCCAAAAATACTTAATTTGCATCAGATAGGACACAATGTTTGCACTAACATTGTGAGATCCAGAGAAGAGCTGCATAGTTACTGGAAGTACAGATGGATGCCTTGCTTTATAGCCTTTAATTTGATGCATAATTCAAGGCAGTACCGTAAGTGTAGGTGCTGCAATTGTCAAAAATGTGAAGTAAGAATGTAGAAATTATGTGCGAAAATGGCATTTCCGTCATTCCGAGAGGCTATATTATCAATGGCCCAAAAAACATTGTTCCAATATTTTCATTGAGTGGGATTTTTAATATGTTATTAAGTAGAAGTAAATGGTGAGAAAAAAAGTGGTTTAGTTTTTTTTGCAATTTGTGGCAGGTATAATCCTAGATTGACTGGACTATTAGGACAGGCTGAGGGAAGACCTTGTTGGAAGACATAATGACCTTAACATAATGACATATCTTCCAAAGTTGTGACCAGGGCTTTGGAGTCGGAGTCGGAGTCGGGAGTCGGAGTCGTGGAGTCGGAGGTTTTTGGGTGGAGTCGGAGTCGGAGTCGGAGTCGAACTTTGATTTTCAGGTGGAGTCGGAGTCGGAGTCGGAGTCGAAAATTAAAGTGGTGACTCCTGACTCCTAAAAATAATTAATATAACTTTCAAAAACACAGTTTCAAAAATGTGAAATGAACCCCAAAGTTTAGATAAAACTTCCTAAGCAAGTATTCATATACAAAATCCTATGAAAACTTTGTAGAATGACTTTTTCTTCTCTGTCAATCATATAATATTAATTTGCAAAAATGCCGATAAGCGGAGTCGGGAGTCGGAGTCGCAATTCAGGAGACCCAAGGAGTCGGAGTCGGAGTCGGAGTCGCTTTTCAGAAAGTCAGAGGAGTCGGGAGTCGGAGTCGGTTCAATTATCACCCGACTCCAAAGCCCTGGTTGTGACCAAATTTACTATTTGCAGCTTTGCAGATTTGCTGGAACCATCAGGAGTGAACCACCTTTTCCACAAAAAGCACCAACTGTAATGGGGCAATTGCAAAATGTCAGTGAGTAATACTAACAGAGGGCTTTGGTCACTTTATAAAGTATTTTCTACTCTGGATTGTCTGGAATGAGTCTCATATTTTGCTTCAAAAGGGCTATTTTTTGCTATTTTTTAAAATCCCAGATTCGGGACACTAAATTTGCCTCAATATTATCATTCTACTTTAAAATAATGACACTGAAATTAATTCAAACAATTATTAGGCCTATATATTATATTCGCTCTGCTATCTTATAAATACCATTATTAGGCCTGTGTATAAAATTATTACGATTTTACATGTATCTATCCCAATTGTCATTTCCTATTGATAAGTTTCAGGCACTAACCATGTTTGGAGTTGACAAACTATTCCTGAACCTTTCCACTCTCCATTTAAGCAAGGCGGGGAGTCGGGGACATGTTTTGCCCAGCGAATCAACAGGCCCGGGCTGACAAATTGTTTGACTAATGGGGGATGACATTTGGGATGCTGGCCCGTCATAATGGTGTCATCCCTTCAAAATGCATGACACTTTTGCGAATGTTTCATTTGCGATACAAACACCAGAATTTAGATTGGGAGTCAGTTGCCTCAGAACGACAGGCTAAACAATGCTCCATGTCACTTTTGACAAGCAAAAATAATGCAGTTGTGCAATTGGAGAACTTGGGCTATCTATCTATCTATCTATCTATCTATCTATCTATCTATCTATCTATCTATCTATCTATCTATCTATCTATCTATCTATCTAATCTGTCTATCTATCTGTCTATCTATCTGTCTGTCTATCTATCTTGCTGTCTATCTATCTGTCTGTCTATCTATCTGTATAAACTGTCTAAACTGTTTGGTCCATGATCTAGCTATCACTTTATCTCTTTATAGATGGGTCCATGTGTCTGTTCATATTATACACCATCTTACTTTAATCCCTTCTATCAGTATTACAATCCGAGTTGTTTTATGCATAGACTTTTGATGATATGGAATTGATGAGGCATCATGAATAGAGCACAGTATTTCCAAAATATTAGGATTTTAATCTTTTCAATTGGCTCATTTTGGTTTGCCCTCATTATAATTTTCCTATTATAAATAACACAGAACACAGAAGTCATGTTTCAATTCTTGATGTTATGTAATTGAAATTTGCCATACAAAATTATAAAACAATGCATTCGATTGGTGCACAACAGGCAATAACAGATAAACACAGAGTTTAGGCTGGCAATAATAATTGCATCAAGACCAGCTTCTGAACGAAAGGAAATCCTGCTGAGCCCAAGAATCAACCCTGTGAAGAAATCAAGGTGCCCAAGCACCAATAAATAGTAAATATACAATTCCGAACAAAGGAGCAAGCATGAGTTCGAATGTCATAATGGTAAGTACAGGAGCATGCAGTTATGTACAATTATACAGGATGAGCAGAAATGTCCAACAACAGTGCATTTGAGAGATTGCCAGTTTAACTCGCGAGATTCAGAATGTTCATGAATAATGTTAAGGATTTTCTAAGTTAGGCTATCTTTTCACTTCTGACACCAAATTATGTCATTAGGGGGCTGTCAGTCCATTCAAGTTGGTCTATTGGATATATAAATGATGTTCCATTCTTCGCTTTCAATTCAGCTAAGCGATTATCAGGTCATATTTTGCCTCATATTTTAAAGAAGTGAATGGTAAATATTTTAATTTATTCATTCTGACTAAATATTTGGCATTTATTAATATAGTTCGCTAACGATACTTCGACGTTTTTTAATATCCTGCGTGAAAATCCTGTCGAAGCTGAACGTTTCGATAAATTCTGAATGTATCGTATATTTTAGATGGTCAGAGTGAATAAGAAGTTTAGAGGCAATTTAGACTTTACATACTGGTGTTGGTAGACATGGAGCTTGTGGTTGCCATGGCAATAAGGCAGGCCACGTGCAACTTCTTGTGGCAAAATGGCGGCAGATTGATGGCTCTCCTGTCTTTGAGGTGCTGACAAGCGTGGAGGTGTCTCACACCTGCGAGCCCCTTGAATTGTTTGCTAACAGATCCAGCTCACAGCGGGCCCTTCCCCCAACAATAACAAATAAAAGCCCCCATTCATCCTCTCTCCCCTTTCACAGCTTGATTAATATAGTTTTGTCCAAGGTACACGTTGGCAATACAGAACATGGCCCATGAATGGAGGTAGATCCTGCAGTCATAAATTCCTCACGTATATGCCCAGCATAATAATATCATGAACTGGCAGCCATGAAAAGATCACTCAGCAATTTATATATAAGTATATCTAAAGACATCGACCCTCACAGCTCAAAGGCATTTGAAGAAATTGCAATCAAGTTATGCACATCATTTCTTATAAATTACTTGGAGAGAAAAAGATAAGATGTATATATATATATATACGTATGCGACTGTATATGAATTCATTGGGAATGATACGACATGTCAGCGAGTATGTACAAGATTCATTAATGTGTAAGTATGGACATTATCATAATGGACACATCTAGAAACAGGATTGATCTACATCCTTGCATCTGAACACTTCAATTTGTCTTCGCAATGTTAAACTTCAAAATCTTTAGCTATATGACTGGATTTCACAAAATAAAATAAAAGATAATTCTTATTCCAAACAAAAGCAATGCGGCACGATTCGCACGAAGGCTCAAATGTCTCAGTTTATGATACAACAAGCATTTCAATCATGGCGAACTAAGGAAGACTTGATTGAGTGATCCAGCCAGTTTGTGAGACTAGCAATGGTGTATCTACAGCAATGCTTCTGGGATGGGAATGGATTTCAAGGCCAGTGGATGAGACGGCCAGAGATGAGCGTAAGGAACGATACACCACACTGACGCACACCTCCCGGGACAGATGCTCCCCTGGTAAAGCTCCCCAGCTGCAGGTGACTACCTGGTTAACCTGTCTTGGTCTCGCTGCTCTGCTGGTAGGCGTCCAGGCCACAGCTGCATCACCACAGTCTCCCCTGGTAGAAGAACTGTTGGCCTTCCCTGGGACAGCTGCTCCCTCGGTAAAACTCACGGGATGCCGGCCCTTTAGGAGTTGAGCTCAGACACACTTTGATACTGTCCCTTTAATTCACATGAATAACATAAGAGAGGAGGTCTTACGGCAGTGCACAGTCCTTGCCCAATGTCTTACTGCATAGTGTGAAATGAAATTGGCCAAACTGCCTAAGAAAAGTCCTCGAAATTCAGTTGAAGGGCCTACTGGGCGTTGGGGGGCGGGGTGTGCAGGCCCATGTGGTTGTATCCGTTGGTGTGGAGCATGGACTGAGTCATGGGGTTCATGTGTGTCACATGGTGGTGGGGGTCGTGCAAGGGGGAGGTGGTGGGGGGAGACAGGTTCAGGTAACTGTCGTGCGACGTCGGCGATGAGGAGGCGTCTTCTCCGTTCATGTTTTCCGTGTCCTCGTTGTCCTCATCGTCGTCGTCCATGGCCTCCGCTCGCTCCTCTTGTCGCTTCTTTGCCGTCGCCATCTCTGCCGCATGTCGCTTGCGCCATTTTGTCCGTCTGTTCTGGAACCACACCTGCAAGGACAAAAGGAAAGAGGGTTAAGTGATGCGGTCCTTGAAAACGATAATTACATGTTGTACATTAAATTAGACAAAGTTGACAAAAACAAAGGGCATACAGAAAGATGCTTTTTGGCTAATGTCAGTTGGAATATCACAGGGAATGAGTCCTGAGCTTCAATCATCATACACGTACTGCATAATATTAAAGGACAATCATTAATCAGACAGCATCTATCTTCTTTTCTGAATTTTCGCCTTGCACTTCCTGTCTATCCTCACTTTACAGCCTGTAAACTTGATATGCAAAAAAGAATGGACTGTTGCAATGTTTAAATGGCACTTTGTGAATCATCATACTGATGATTTGGCATGATCATACCTAATACTTTTAATGTTAATTCGATTTCAGGAGAATAACCCAACATGTTGTTGACAGGCAAATGAAAGGATTATGCATCACTCCAAAATCAGTTATGACAAATCAAATGGCCTTCTCTTGATGTTGACTATGTAGAGAATATGACACTTCGTCGGCTATTATAACCCACAGAGTGCCAAAATCTGTGTGAAGCAACGCTTATATTTTTGTAAATCAAATTTTCAGGCTGTAAGAAAGAAGGACAGGAACAATCGAGTGAATAGACTATAGATGTATACAACCCAGAGGACTGCCTTGGATCTGCCTTGGATGGATGGGGCCACATGATGGGCCAGGCCCCTATTTCTGCATGATGCATGATCGCCCCTGATTCCTTCATGAATCTTTCATCCCCTTACATATCAGATGACAGGCGAATTGGGCAGGCTTAGCAGCCCATATGCCTCCTCCTCTTTTTATGCCCCTCGTTCTGACAAGAAACTCCCATTGCCAGCCACCACTTTACTACGCCATTCTCGCCAGCAACTGTTCATATTAGCCAATTTAGTCATATCATTACTTGCTGGCATGCAAAACAGATAATTATGGACAATCAGTGGCACATTTCAATGCTTCTGTGATACAGAAATAGAAGGACACGTTACAGGTAATCCACATTGCACAATGAACAGATCTCTGGAAAAATGGAGATTTCTTCATCTTGCAACCTGCAGCAACTGACCATGTCTGGCTCCTTCACTGATCCTCGTATCAGGTGCTTGTCATAAGTTGTCACATGTATTTACCTCTATAGGCTGCTATTAATTGTTTTTAGTCATGGAATAGCAGTCTTGCTAATTTTACTTGTTGAAAAGTATATCATGACTATAAATAAAGATTATTGTTATTGTTATTGTTATGCAGTCAAATTAGGATGTTTTCATTGCTTTCAGAACAATAACTGACACAGAAGACAATCGGTTAATCTTCGTAAACTTATTTACGTAAAAATTGAAGACATTTAATTTTAAAATGTGATATATCTCTGCTTCATAATCTTATAACAAGAGCTTAATTAACTGTAGCTACTCTGTGTTGTGCGTTAAAGTGAACACTGATCATGATAAGTTTCACTCTCTCTTTACTGAGTCTATAGTGTTTGCCATCCTGTCCAAATGTACCTGCAGTAGTACAATCGCAGCACCATAGGCAAGCAAGCCACCATGGCCAAACAGAGAGCCCCTTGGCATGCTTGTGGATCTATTGCCAACTCACAAGCATGCCACCCATCCTGCCATCCATCCTGCCATCCATCCTGGGTCTGCTTAATAGGAGAGGGGCCTCCCGCCAATCCCAATCATAAAAGGGATCACTTTCGTCCCCAGCAAAATTGCTCCATATTAAACTTTAATCAGAGGCTTGTTTAAATTATGAGAGGCAATTGGGCTCCCCTGGTTCATTGGGCACTCAGTGGTGGTCCCTCAGCCCGAGTGGAAACCAAATCAGGGTCCACTGTAAAACTTCTTTGCTGCATCCTGCAAGAAGTTGACGCCATTTAATTTCACAGATATTGACCAAGCTGCCATATACATTTATATAGGGGCGCAACCCCCCCCCCCCCCAAAGCAAAACTATCCACCAAAAATTTACCTGCATTTGCTTATATAAATGGATTGTGTTAATTTTAAATAAATTCTGTTCTGTTCTACCCCCTTCCTGAATAGAATATTTCTTTACTGGTTTGCCTTTCACAGCATGTCGAATTGCACCACAACCAAAATCATGCTTGTTTTTGTTTTTTGCACTATATATGTTTTTCTACACCTGCGTTTATCGGTTTAGGACTATCTGAGTTTTGCTACTTTGAAGTTTTAAAGCTCAGTACAGTCAGTATGACTTTTTTCCCTAAAATAACTTTATACCTTCCATCAGCATATAAAATTTTGATCCGTGCAAACAATAGGCGCCCAAAGAGCAAAAGCGAGGCTCATGAGCAAAGTTTATGCAGAATATTGCTGTTGCGGCATAGCAGGGAAGGACAGGCGGACAGGCAGTTAGAGACCAGGGCGTTCTCTTGGGGGGCTATTAGTCATGTCCCATGCAGTATTCATAGGGCAGCATAACACCTAGATTGCCTCTCTTAACATGTTGACAGCGAATTACCACATCTGTATAAATTTCTCATGAACTGCCACACTTTGGGGATTATGCGTCATTTTTTCATCGCCTCAACTTGCAAAATTCATGGAAGTCCTGAGCCGCAGCCTAACTTTAAACAAGCACGCACATTATCTGAATATTCCTCTTTATCAAATCAAATAAAAAGGCAATTCTAAAACAATTTTGAAATTAAAATGATGCCCTCAAATCTGACATACAATTTCTCACAGGTTTACCAGCATTTTGAACAATTTGTTGTAATCTGAATATGACGATGGATTGCTACATGGTTTTTCATCAGAGAAATAGAAGATTTTACATTACTTCTCATTTCCTGTTATTTCCTGTAGGCACAACTTACAAAAGAAAATATAGTTAGCGTGCTAACTTTGAAAAGCTGCCTGTCCGCCTGTCCTACTCTGCACTGGGTCGTTAGCAGTATTCTGGAAGTAGGCCTATTATACAGGCTTTGATTTTGCTCTTGCATGGGTCAGCAGCTATTGTTGCAAAAATTAGTAAAGGTTATTCACCACGGGAGAGGGAATATGTGATTAGGCCGAGGTGTGATAAACACACATTCCTGATCCCATGGTGAATAACCGGCTTATACCATGAGACAAACAGTCAAACATGAGAGGATAACTGGACAACAAAGAAGATGGGAATTATTCCCCTGAAATACTGTAATGTGATTGGCTGGCAGAGGTGTCGAATGGTATAAAGCATTCATATGAAGTCACTGCCATGTCACAACTGACCTACATAAAATGACTGTCAATAGTGGCACTTTTTGAATGTGCATATACAATGTAGAATATATTAATTTCGAGTGAGAAAAGCTATCAAAATTAAATGACTAGTGCTGGGGAACTGACTGCAATTAATATCAAATGAGCTATGAAGTGATGATTTTTTTAGAGTGACTGCTGATGGCTCAGTTTCAAACAAATAGAATAAGTAATGACTTTAGAGGGTGTTGCTCTATTAGGGGGTAAACCAACGGGCAACGGTGGCTACACCTCTCTTCGATTGGGGCAAATCGCTTTGGGATGGGGATGAAATTTGTTTGGAAGTAGTCAGGTGCTTAATATTACCCCCTGAGGTGTTAAAAGGTGAAAGACAAGGGTGCAATCAGGCCACAATCAGGGGACATTCGAGAAGCATTTGAGAAGCAATTTGTGGCCTGCCATCACCCCTCAACCAAACACAGCCCATTAGCCATCAGACACTGCCACCTGGCGGGAAGGTAAATCAAATTAGAACGGTCCACATGTGGTACAAGTCAGTCAGATAGATAGATAGATAGATAGATAGATGGATAGATAGATAGATAGATAGATAGATAGATAGATAGATAGATAGATAGATAGATAGATAGATAGACTGAATGTCAGAAAGACTGAATGACTGACAGACTGACTGAATTGAATACCAATAGTCAGGCACTGACAGGCATCAACAGAGTGTATGTTCATCAAGAAGAAGGAACAGAAGAGCATTCATTCAGAGAGAATAATTCCTTACAATGCATATCTCAGTTCACCACATGAAAGGAGAGTTACAGTTTCTATGCCTTATAAATATGCATACCGTGCTGTCGAATTTTACAGGAGTTTACCTTTAATGATTTTAGTGACAAATTAACCAATGACAATTTTTTAACCGGAATCCTACAACAACTGACGTCAGAGGGCCTTAATTGACTGGCTGCTCCCAAAGCCCATTCTGGCAGCGTCGATTCTACTAGGCCCAAGCAATATGCCTAACTTCCTGTGTGGGGCTAATTTATTGCCATCCACAGGTGTTCTTTTCAAGCCCCCACAATAGACTGGGCCCGCTGAATTTCAGCCTGGCTGCCATTTGAATACTGCATCAGCTATTCCTCAGCACCATTTAAATTCAGCTTTTCACTCAATACCTTTTTCAGGGGGCTTGATGGTCCCTCATTAAACTGTGGCAAATTGAAGCAGCCCTTTGAGTAATTGCAGATCTTTACAGCCAGTCTATGTCCTAGTCTATGACTCCATGCAGGTCCCTCTATGGGCCATTGGCACACTGGGGATACACCCCCCCCCCCAACTCCCCTTCCAACATCCACATTGACATACAAAAAATTATAAGAGTATATATGGAAACTTTATATAGTTTGCATTGACAGAATTCACTCAAATTGTAGTAGAGTTACTTTTCCATGGACCTTCATGACAATAAAATTTGATGTTGTCCCATTTTTTCTCTTTTACTTTTACATGACATTTTCGTATTTTAAGCTTTTATGCAAAATGCAGTATGAATTTCTTTTCACTCTCCGTTGTCTCCTTGTATCGCTGCATTCCATGACCTTTGGAATCGTAATGTTGGCGAATCCTGTTTGAGGAGATCAGTCCGCTCAGTTGCAACAATTGAAGGAAGTGGGCTGATGGAATCGTACAATTACTTTCTTGTGCTAGAAAATCCTTTTGATCCTCTGCCCCCTCCTTTTTGGCTACCCCCCCCCCCTCCCAGTGACACCCCCTTCCTCCAGATGACACCTCCCCTGCCCCAATCTCATAGTCTGCCAGATTTGTATTGTAGCCTTTTTCTCAGTCCATTTGCCAGGGATTTAATGAAGAAAAAGTGAATTGTCTGAGAGGAGGCTTTCTTGTCAAACTGCTAAATCCATTTATCCCCTATAACTGAGGGATCATGATCCACTAGGAGCTGCCATTGCTAGGCGCCTGCATCCACACCTGCAGCAAGACCCTATTAGAACTGGCTGGGGAGGTGGAAATGCTGCAAACAGGACAATGGGCCGTTTAATTGAAAGCTTGTCTGGGATCAACCGGGCTCTGCTGCCCCACCTTTTCATTGCTCATGATAAAACAAGGTGTTTCACTCAACCAACATCAGCAGAATTAAGTGTTCCAAGCTGTAATTTTGCCATTATTTTTAGCAATTTTTACTGTATAAACTATTTATCAATGGATTTTATTTCATTATATATGGATCAGCAATAGAGCACATGTACACACACAATTGATTTGTTTTTTTTTTGGTATCAGAAAATGTCCTATTATACTATAAAATAAAGCAACGTAGGTTTTGATATTCATTGATGTAAACATAGCAATACATAGGCATATAATCGTTGCATATTGTGGGAAATTAGCCACAGAAATGGGTGATCTATTGCACACAGCTATTGGCTCGACACGAGGGGTTACCAGATATTGTATGAAATTCTCATGTTATAAGACACAAGTGTATAATGTGTACAGTTGTGATCCTGTGTTTCACCTCTCCCTCTTCCCCTCTGTCAACCAAAGGCCCATGACTCTCAGGAACTTTCGTGCAGCCCAATGCTTTCGTATATCTCCAATTGGCACTAGATGCTTCGCTCTGCTCTCTATCCCAATTCCCATCCCAGCCCCCCCCCCTGCAAAGGAGCAGCCTGGCCGTATTAATGGGCCATTTGTCTTGGTGCACCGCAAGGCTCAGTGCTCTGCCCTCCCCTTAATCCATATTTATTGGCACAGACGCGGGACAAATTAAGCAAAGACTTCATTAGCCACGACTTTGATTGCTATGCGCAATGTTAAACAATAGGGGGTCAGGGAGATCCGAGTTGCTGCAAATTGAATGATTCTGCCGAGTGCCCCCGTACACTATAGTCACCAATTGAGGCTCTTAGACCATCTCGTCTTTGGGATGCATCGCACATTGGACCCCCTCCCTTTCCCAATTTTAACAGCCCCACCCACAAGTATATGGTACCCAAGGAGGCGAGTGTGATTATGTAATTCATCAGCAGTTCGGGTAAATGTTTATTTATATTTATATGATAACATAACAGCTTCCAAGTGACAGGTAATTAGTCCAGACGATGAATTAATAGATGCAACCGCAAGTTGGGAGTCGTAGATTCATCTATTTCAATGCAAGTTGCATGCACATTTGGCTTTCTTCCAAGAGAACGTATATACATGCAAGGTTTCTTCAAAATTTGTTTGAATTTGTATTTGATATAGTCCAACAATACTTATTTTTAACCAAAATGTAATATGTATATAATCTTTGCAATCGATTTGTGGAAAAAAAATTTTAGGCGTATACAAATTCCTACTTCAAATTGTAGACCTATAGGATAGGCTTAGTTGACACACTAGATAATATTATAACCAAACAGTGTTCTGGATTGGGATCTCAGAATGTGATCTCAGAAGGAAGGTGTGTATTGAGACACTTTGAGGGAAGTAATCCATCGAAATTTCCTCCACTTAAAGTGTGAGACGCCGAAGGGGAGCGGGGGGGGGGCAAGGGGGGGGGAGGTCCTATCTGGTGGCTACTAATCTCCTGGCCTGCGATCCTCCTAAGTCTGCTAACGATAAAGAATTGTGGCGTTAATGTCTCTTTTATGTGCGTTGTCTAGACAACCGTTTTGAGGAGGCAAGAATGTAATCATTCGATTGATCCGCTTCCCTTTTCAATTAAGTCTTCTATCTTAATTTGTGTCACGTGACTGAGCCTTAATCCCACCTCGCAAAGGATGCCGGGAATATTAATGAGTCTCGGCCATTGTGATTTAATTAGGAGCAAATATATCAACATCATTCAATGTTTATTTGAACGCTGCCCAATGAAGCTTGCCTACTGCCAGATGCTGCAATTTAACTGCACCTCATCAGAGGGACAATCTCAGGCCAGTGTGGAATCACCAGGCTAGAACTGATCAACCAGCCGGGTCATGGTGCAGTCCTCCTCAAAGGGAGATGCCCCTCCCCCTGCTATGGATGCCTCCCTCTTCAAAGATCAGTCTCATCCGCTGTTTAATTAATTGCTCATTCCTCTGATCATCAACCATTGTTTCCTTATTAAGGCATTTGCCTGTTTAACTCTATAAAAACTAATACAATCATAACTCAACCCCCCCCCGGCTCATTTTAAAATGTCTTCTTAATTAACTACATTTTTGGCGATGTGTTATTAATCACTTGTCTCGTTTTTACCTCACAGCATGAAAGTAATTTTTTAGAGAAATTTAAAAAGAAAATAGCAACTACAAAAAGACACAAAGCTAAAATGGAAACACATATAGATAGCCTACTATTTTAGAATTTGTGTTTGCATTTCACTTTATTGTAGATCTGCTAACGGTATCATCCGTAATGAAATGTTTGTTGATATTCTTAACTTTCTCAAATTCGACTTTGAAATCTTACTCGACTGAATAACCTATCTATCTATCTATCTATCTATCTATCTATCTATCTATCTATCTATCTATCTATCTATCTATCTATCTATCTATCTATCTATCTATCTGTCAAACTGTCAAACTGTCTGTCTGTCTTTTCCACTTTACTATAGTATAATCTGCAACTGCTATAGACCTTTCCATTTTCTCTCTATTCATATCGAAACCGATGGAGAGAATTTGAAGGCATAATCTTGAACATTCGTGAGTATAAGAAAAGAGCAGGGGGGGGGGGGTGAGGGGGTTGGGGCAATTTGTCGGGGAAATTGGTGAGGGATGGTTCTGGGGGAGCCAGGATCATGAGATCAGCCCGATGGGATTGGCGCCTAATGTCCCGTGAATGGCGCCGCCGCTAGGATCCCGTGTTTGTTGCCCTGCTGTGTGAACTGCCGAGATCAGCGTTCCAACCATGCACCCCCGGCCCCCGCCAGCCCAGAACGCCGGAGCCAGCACCCTCCCTCCGAACACCCCATTTAGGCCTATACAGTAACTGCTACTATACAGTTGTAAGAGGACATGTAGGTCTATACGGCAATTATCTTGCAAATCTCCGTCTTGATGTGCTTTTCTAAAATCTCGGTACTTTTCATTAATTTTCATATTTTGATACATTTTACGATATCTAACCTGTTTATTAGGCCTAAAACTGATGTTTTTCCCACCAGATTTGAACGATCAGCCTGCAAAATTCCAAAATCGATCAGACCAGATTATTCATTTGGACCCACGATCTTGGGTCATCCGCAGTGAAATAAAAGCTTCGATGTATTTACAACAGGAGAATGCCTGAACTGCTCACGCATGAAAAGTTGAAAACGTTTCTCGTGATTAGCAGAGTTTAGCATAGGGCCTACACAAACAACTGAGGCCTATTTTCTTTTCAAACTTAACAACAAACAGAAACTCATTTGGCCTACATAATGAACAGTGAATGCTATATTAGCCACCATTTTCATGTCAACAGCATGTGAGTCGATGAAAGTTCTCAGTTGAGCGACTGTCAGACACGAAGCTTAGATCTGCGCAGAATGTGATGTGGTCCTGAGCCATCTTCTCGTGGCCCCAGCTTAGAGCATCGATTGTAGGCGAGCGATAATCGGGGGCTTGATATACGTCACATATTTGGGGGTCAGGTGGCGAGAGGGGAAAGGGCGCTGTGGGGGTTGACCTCCGACCTCAGCATTTGCCCTTCGCGAGACCCGGCTGCTGCTTATGCTAACATGTTTCCAACAGCAATTCCCCGCAACAGAATGCTCTACATGCAAGGCATGCTGGGGAGGCCCTTTTGGTCTTGCAAAAAAGGAAGTGGGAAGAAAGAAAGGAAGGAAGGAAAAGAAAGAAAAAGAAAATTGAACATAATTACGAGAAGGAAAGAGAAAAAATAACGAGAAGGGAAAATTATAAATGGGTTAACAAACAAATACGAAGAAGACGAAAGATTGAAGACATTGAAACAAAGTAGAAAATTATTAAGAAAGATGCAGAAATAAACCAGAAAGATATTCTGATGTAATATAGCAAGACATGAAAGGAAATTGAGAAATCCAGAATCAGAACAGAGGAAAACAAAGAAAGCAGGAGCGAAAGAGAAACATTAATTGGTAGACATTTGAGAAATCAGGAGGAGAAATTGTAAGAAAAAAAGAAAAGCTGTATTGTAATATCATGGTTTGTATTGAGAATAAAGATGTGCATGGGAGGGAGAACAAAGAAACAAAGAAGGATGATAGTATAAAAAGCAAGGAAGAGAAAGGAAACGAGGAGGTAGAAACTGAGCGATGGAGCAGTTGAATATTTCAAAGAGGACAGCTGTGAATAGAGAGGTGTGCATTTTGTGATTGTGTCATTGGAGGGGATTTGGTCATCATTAGCAAGGCGTCAAATGCCAGCCTCGGGTAATGCAACAAATTTACATCAGCATAACATTAGAGTATTGGAGGAGGGAATTTGGGGGGGGGGTGGGTTCTGTTGCTGACCCCCCCCCCCCCCTTCTCAATTGCATGAGCCATGAGTTAAACAAGCATCAATTGTTGTTGAATTGCTTGCGTTTGTATCTGTTTCAAACCAAGGAAGCCCAATTCAACTCAGCTCCCTGTCTTTGTTACATTTTATGACGTAATCTTGCAGGTGCTGGGAGGAAGCCATTTTAATTAAACAGCTTCTTTATGGTGTAAATTTCTCGAGAATTTAATTACGCCCAATTAACCCAGCCCACCAGGGGGGAGGCCCCCCTCTCGAATGGAAGCTGCGCCGTGCATCAATCTACAAGACCAATTGCCTTTTTCAATCTGCCCAAATAAATTAATTTACTCGTTACAATTCACACTGCCATTGTTTATGTTAGACGAGTCTTGTTTTGAAAAGAAGAAAACCATAAAATATTTAAAGACTTTTGCCTAAGCCATAGGGCCTATTTGTTAAAAAAACAAAAAACTTTTTTGCATTGATACCAATATTTTTGATTAATCGTAGATGAGATGAAACAGTATATTTTACAAATGAGATAGATACACTGTAGCCGAAAACATATAAGTATGGATAAATAATTACTGCATCATGCAGATGTATGACAATAATGAGACCAAAACGATTTGATCAGTATTATATAGATATTGCATGGTGCAGAATTCTGCACTAGCTCCACTGATGTTATAACCTTGCTTATTCCCCAAGTTATAACAATCAAACCCCACTTGAATTGAATAGGCCTATACCCAGCCCACAAAAACCGAGGTACAATTCTAAGTTAACACCCCTTCCTTTTCCAGACCCTCCCTTCCCTATATAAGACACTATCTTCTGCGAAGCGAGTCCTTGCTTTTCCGCACACGTCCTGGACGTTTATTGATGTGTTTTGTGTTCAATTACAGCGGCCTCGGCTCCATTGGCTTTAATTACACAGGTCGACAAAGTGGACCTAGCCGCAATTTGTCTTGGGCTGCTCAGAAGGAGGGAGGGGCCTGAACGTGAGTAGGCTGCCTCCAACAGCCATTGTCACTTCAACCCACTTCCTCAAGGAACCGGAAGTTAAAGCACCGGAAGCTGGGAGAACAAAGCTCCAAGTCTCCAACAGGCCAACTCTACTGGCGGAAGGCTCTTTTGGGTTTTTCAGTGGAAATATGGGAGATGATATACAATACAATTGTTTTTTTTAAATTAAGAATATGTTAAGTTAAAGAAATGCCACGAAAGACACCGAAACAAACAAAAAACCCTGAGCATTGACTTAATTAGATAGTGAAGCATGCATGAAAGGAAAGTGCCAATATCCTAAAAACTGTATAACATAACCTCAGACTCTCTGCTTGGGTGTAGGCCTATATTATGAAAAATATCAACGAAACACAATTTCCAATCAAATTCAAGAAATAATCAGAAATAGAGAGAACTTCAAGAACGGAGGGTGCCGCAGATTAGACCTCAGTCCAAAATCCATTTGCTCGGCGAAGAGGGGGGGGGGGGGTGTTCAGACACTCTGCCACCCTCAGCCGGTAGCAATCCGACTGCTGTGTTTATTTGCTCGGAAGGGTCCTCCTGTTTGCCTCATCAGCTCCCCTATTTAATCATCTCACATTCCCGCTTGGGGGGGGGGGCTGATCGTCTGCAGGTGAAGAACCACCCCCCCCCCCTTTATTCCATCTGAGTTACAACACAGCCAGAAATTCTTGGTTGCCCCTCAAACATGTGCTGGCTTTTCTAAAATGATTTCAGATGCTTTTTTGATTCCAAATGTTTGTTTACATGTTTCTTGAAACCCATTTATTCTGCATTTGCTTCTCATTCAATAAATATTAAGCTCTATCATCTGCCCACAAAGATCTGCATGTAGAGTGAAAATCATAAATCTATCTATCTATCTATCTATCTATCTATCTATCTATCTATCTATCTATCTATCTATCTATCTATCTATCTATCTATCTATCTATCCATCTATCTATCCATCTATCTATCTATCTATCTATCTATCTATCTATCTATCTATCTATCTATCTTTTTATCTATCTATCTATCTATCTGTCTATCTATCTGTCTATCTATCTGTCTATCTATCTGTCTATCTATCTGTCTATCTAATTAGGTAAATGTGTGTATCTCTGGGTCGATCTAAACCACCATTGTGTCGTGATGACCTCAAGCAGCTAATTAAGCAGAATTAATGTCACACTGATAACATAACTGGGGGGGGGGTGAAAGGGGGGGTGAGGGGGATCATCTTGTCACTTTATAATTGCTGGATCATCTCAGTCTAAAACATCAAAGTTACAATTGTGTCTAGTTTGCAGAGCTGTCAAATCGACCTTGGTCATTCTGTGTATACATTTATAATCGACATCTCTGAATTAGAACACAATGCCTTCGGAGAGTCTAAAGGAACTAATGCAGGCCGGGTTTTCACAGCAATCACACATTTGATTTCCATAATTTAAAAAATGGACACTTCATTCAGCCACAGAAGTCGAAAATGGTAAAACATTGGGTACATTGAAAGGGGCGTATCTAGAAGTGGCCTAAGGGGGGGGGGGCCATTACATGGGGTGAATACGGGGCGCTCCGCGGCGTTTCCTATCTCTTCCATGTTAATTTTGGGCCTGAGGGGGGGGCCATGGCACCATGGCCCCCCCCCTAAATACGCCACTGTACATTGACTACATTCTTGTTTTAGAATTCTGAATCAACATGCAGCCATACAGCTAAGAGTAAAGGTAAATTCTTATTTCAGGAGCATAGCAAATAATATGACTTTCAATGACCAAAAAAAGTTTTTTTGTAAATGATAATTTTCCTATGGGATAACATTGACCCCAACTTTCCAGAAATTATTCACGGAAAGCCTGCTGTTACAGCATATTCCCTGAATCAAAACTATCTTTTTAAAAATATTTATTGAATGAATCAGATTCTCATATCGTTTGGATGATATATGCATAGATTCCTTCATTATTTTGGCCAGAACAATTGTGACTCCACTGGACCACGGGGGGTGGAGAGGTATTAGTTCGCCATTACTCACATATTTCTATTTTGATCAGGTGCTCAGTGATATAATGACAGTGCAATAATTCCTACAACTGATTTACATAACTATTGCATGGTAATTACGTAATAATCATCAATGATGCATGAGATGTCACAAAGGCCAGTTTAGGCCCCCAATTATCAAATTCTGGTATTGCAATTAACCGGCAGGGTGCCTAAAATCAAACCTGTCATCAGTCAAATTGGCCACAAATAATATCGTCCCAACAAAACAGAAAGTTTACTTTGGCAATCAAAATATTAATGATCATTTCCACAGCGATAATTCACGACACCTGTAATTGTGAGAAATGAACACAGTCTGTTTACTTGTTCTGACAGGTTATGCATTTCCAATCCCTGACTTAGGACACCAGCAATTATGATCTTTCAGCCCAGGCAGGCCAGTAATTGTGAGGCCCATTGAGCATTGATCTCTCCAAGCTGTTGTCCCTGGCAAACATTTCACTCTGGCTTTGATTGTTGCCATGTCGATCACTTGAATTGTGAAATTATTTTGTCGTTACAATTTGCCCTATCAACATATTCCCCCATAATTCCCTCTCCCTCCCACCTCGTGAGTTATGACTTATTTATTGCTTTCCTGAGTTTCCTCTCAACTCGATTTTAATCTGTTTGCTCATTGCTCTTTCCTCTCACCAATACATTGCTCCAACAGATCAAGTGAAGTTTAAACTTTTTGGGCATTACCTTCTGTAAACATGTATGTTTCATAAAGGTTCTAGTGTAGTTTACCATTCACACCAAATTTTCAAGTTAGGCCTAAAACTAGACAAAACTTGATAAACAAAGAGTCCTGTCTTCGAATATTAAAAGGTTCTAAATATAGAGTATTTTTGGTAACCAATGAAGCAGGTCACTGGGCAATTGCAACACAGGTGCAAATAACCCTTTTAATAAAAAGTGCCAGAACTATCAAAGTTCATGTTATCAAAATATTTAGTAAACATCATCGACTGTCATGTTATTATTGTGGTTACAAACTTGAGGCATAGCAGCCATTTGCAATGTCGCTGCTCGCATTCTGCCTCAGTTCAAACTCATGGTGCAGCCTTGGCAGAGTTGAACGAAACTGACCGATTGTTTGAGGGGCTAATTGGCAGATTGCATGAAGATGGCCATTCACAAACATTCAACTGGTTCAACATGAATATAGGCAGCCAAAATATAGGTCGCTGCTATTGCAAGTGTCACTTAGCTGTTCATATACAAGCTCAGTTATTATTAATAAAGTTTTCAAATTACATAAAGTCATTTGATTTTTTTGGTTTTTCAAAATTCAGGTAATGAAAGAAATGGGGGCCAGTCAAACTGCCATGGCCTGTGTGATCTTGTGTTTAAAATGCACGTGATTCTTATTCATGTCAACGTTTTTTCAAACAATTTTTTTTTCACATCTCAATATGGGTGATAGACAAGACAGTATAAAGTAGGAACTTGTATTGCAGAATAAATCCTTAGACATACCTTGACTTGACTCTCGGACATGCCCAGGGCATAAGCCAGCCTCGCCCGCTCCGGACCCGCCAGGTACTTGGTCTGCTCGAACGTCTTCTCCAGGGCGAAAATCTGGTGGCCAGAAAATGTGGGGCGAGTGTGCTTCTTCTTGCCATCCTTGTCCACTGACATGCCTCCCTGGCCTGCAAATGGATTAGGTCAGATTATATTAGATTAGGCTAGATAGATTGGGCTAAAAGACAGTAAACGGTGATAGATAGATAAATAGATAGCCATATAGCCAGATAGCCAGATAGATAGGCATGTAAATAAACATATATAGACAACACTTGAGATAGTAGAAAGAAAGATAGACAGTAAGATAGATAGCGAGATAGGGGGACAGTGAGTTGGAGATATACATTGTAGAGAGAGATTGATGCCAAAGGCATGATATAGAGAATACAGATATGAACGCTATACCACCTATAAGTCTGTCGTATACAGTGTGGGCTTATATTTGGTCTCCTACGATAGCAACCTAAAGCACGAGGACCCGTGCAACAGTTTATATAATGCAATGGTTGTTTTCCCACTCAGGATATAAATGGATCAATATGGCGGGAACTATTATCGATGGGCCGTTGATTTCCCCAGCGCAGCCTAAAAGCCATGATCAGGTCCTTAAAGGTTTCTTC